>DWNE01010289.1:0-10422 GCA_018249875.1 Cecropterus toxeus
TGTGTGTATATATATACAAATAAATCCTATGTGTGTGTGTATGTGACTGAACTCATCCTAAACGACTGGACCGAGTTTAATGTTTTTTGAGTGTCTTTAGGCAGATCATGGCTTAGATTCACAATTCGGTTCAATTTAACTTATTTTTTCTTTATTTCTTGTTGATTTTACAACGACAATTAGCTAAAAACTCGAGTTGCAAGTTTTTTAATGTATCATTTGAAATTGTGATTCGAGTCACGTCGCTGTCTGACGATCTTCAAAATGAAATCGATTGAATTGTTATATTATAAATCTGAAGAGTTTGTTTGTTTTTTGCAAATCTCAGAAACTACTGGTTTGAATTAAAAATATATTTGTGTTGAATAGACCATTTATTGAGGATGCCTAAAGACTATATAACATCACGCTATGTTTGTTTTATTCTTATGTAGTAGCCGGTGAAACCGCAGAATTAGTCTAAAAATAAATGTCATTTTTTTAAATTATATTTATTGTGGAACATACGTACAGAACACGTGTTCGTATTGCTCGTATGTAATCGCTAGTTTTATTTGCAGCATGTTTAACTCTGGACAATCTTTTATAGTGTTTATCCATCAGTCTGCACTACTTACGATGATTAGATTTTTACTTTTTTAGGTTGCAGAACTCCTTATAGTTCAACTCCGAAAGCACCACCGCCACACTAATTTCTGCCTAATGACATTTGCGCTCTTCTGTGTTTTGGTCTAAAACCCTAAAGAGTCTTAACGTCTTGTCCTGCGAAATCACTTACCGTCAAATTGACACCATGCTCGTTTGCTACGTCAACATTAAAAAAATATTATTGTATTTTATAACAAATCTGTCAATAGTCTTAGAAAATATATGAAAAACATTGCTAGTGCCTAAAAAATTTGAGGGTTGCCCTCGATTTTCCTGAGATCCCATCATCAGATCCTGATTTGGTGGAAATGAACGCTTCTCAGGAGTATACCCTTTTAAATAAAAAAAGAATTTTAAAAATCGGTCCAGAAATGGCTGAGAAATCGGTGAACATACATAAAAAATACAAACATACAGTCGAACATAGAACCACCTCTTTTTCGAAGTCGGTAAAAATTTGCAAATAACCTAATTTTTGGGCATCTTTAGAATCGTTGTTATTTCAAAGTCGATGAAACGAAAATGCTTCACGATAAAGTAACAAACACATAAATGTAGAAAACTAAGTCCGCGAAAGAATCGGATGACGAAGACTATATTAAATACTATATATTAAATGTATTCCACATTACAGTATTTAATATAGTCTTGGTTTAAGTTTTGTTTTTATTCCACTTCTGTGTAATGCAAATTGCGCTAACTTTTAATGATACATATAATTTTGTTTTAATTTGCTCTGCTTAATTAGTATGCGAACCATAATTTGAGTACGACTGCATTTACCTACGATTAATAATTTTATAAATTACCCACTACAATAACAGTGATAAGGTGTCAAAGTACACCAGATACCATTTTATTTGTAAAATAAAATAAACAGAATGAAATTTTGTTTATTAAAAAAATGACCTTTTATTTTTTAAGTTTATCTTCGTTTCCAATTACCTGTTATCAGGTCGCTGACATTGGATCTCATAATTTCTTTATTATGCAATAAATCGTCGTCATTTCCATCGTGGTACTCAGATTAGTGATGACAGAAATTCATTTTTTAAGTATTATAAACAAGTTGCATCATTAGAATTATCAAAAAACGGACTGCCTAAAAACGGTTGTTTATCTCTAGTTTTACTTTATTATTTTTAAACAGTTTTTTTTTATATAAAATATATTGAATTTACAACTTTTTATGAGTTTTTGTGAAAATATAATAGTTAAACAAAAGTGATATAATACGGTTGGAATGGACTATTTAGTAACCTCATCTATGAATATTTCAACTGTCTAAATATCGCATTAGATATATCCTGGTGCCAGACAAACGGACGGATAGCGGTGTCTTAGTAATAGGGTTCTGTTTTTACCTTTTCGGTACTGTCTAAATATCGCATTAGATATATCCTGGTGCCAGACAAACGGACGGAAGGATAGCGGTGTCTTAGTAAAGGGTAGTAAGGGTTCTGTTTTCACCTTTTGGGTAAGGAAACCCTAAAAATGCTTTTCTGTTGTTTGTTACATTTAAACTTCCATGGGACACGCATATTATAACGATAATAAAAACGTAGTTTACAAAAATTACACAAATTATATACCCTTATTAATCTGCAATAGAGACGGGCCGAGTAATCGTTTGATACGATACTTGATACTCGGCATACTCGGTGGCTTTTATGATACTCGTAATTGGCCAAATAACTCTGTTCGAATGCCGAGTATCCGTGTTTAAGAAAAGCAATATATTAAGGTAGATATAATTAAAACATCTGTGTTAATCTAAAAATATTTATTACTAATTTCCGAATTTTTGACAATCTCAATTATATAGTTAATCAAAATTATGCTAATGAATGAGTAATTAGTGAGACAAAATTAAGAGAACAGTAATAAAAATAATCAATATTTGAAATTTAATAAGGGTAAGTTACAAAGCTCTCTGCACGTTCTTCAATTCGATAGAACCGAGATACTTGGCCGAGTACTCGGTTGAAAAAAAATTGAGCCGAGTAAAGCTCGGTACTCGTTACCCTGCAAAAGTGTTACTCGGCGCATCCCTACTCTTCAACCTACATTATAGGCCACAATCCGTCAAGCCTGTTTGCTCTGTTATGCGTGCCAAAGAAATGGGCATACATAAAAACGTACATACTCCGTAAAAAACTCTTCCTCCTTCTTCTTTGTGACACAGTCGAGTAAGAAAACTCGACCCAATTCAACTCAAACTTACGAAATTGTATTCTATAATAAATAGTCAGTTGTGGAGTTCTTATGACGATGTTTTTTTGATCGATATTTAGGCAGACCCAAATAAAATTATTTTTATTCTATCAAACTTATTATGCACGTCAGTGACGTTATTATTACGTCACATTAGATCATATTCATCCCTAACGGTACCATATACATCACGTAAACGTTATTAAAGACATGTTTATAAAATATTTTCCCTAATAAATATCTTTATTCAAAAGTAAACTATAATATAAGTGAATGACGCAAATGGAATTAAAATAATTTCAGATCACGTTTAAATAATAAATTTATACAAATTTTATCACAGCATTTATAATGACCCACTTAAATGTTTTTCTGGCAGATTTTTGATATGATGTTTATGATATTATAGTAGCGAAGTGTTGCGTAACATTTATTTTCTTTTATAACCAGTATATTTCTATTTTTGCCAAAAAAATCCGCTGACAACTATTTTCCTCATATATTTTTATCATTTTTGATGTTAATAATACGACAGTCTCATAAATATACTAGTTGGTAAATTATATATTTTAATTTAAAATGAAGGCTAAATTTTCCACATTTAGTTGAATAGATAATTCGAAAATTTTAAATGTATTACGACACCTATTTCTAGCGTAAAGCAGTGTTGCGTTTCGGTGGAAGTGTGTGGTTGCCGGCTCACTTATATATGATGTGACCACTTTAGTGCTCGGAAGTCACGACGAATGTGAAAGGGAAACGCACCTTCAAATAGAACCCCCGCTCTATATGAAGTTGTTTACAGATGTCCATGGGTGGCAGTAAACACTTACTATCAGGTAGGCTGCATGCTTGTTTGCTACTTCATTCTTATAAAAATAAATTACGAGTACTCACGATATGCGGTTTTTAATTTCCTTTTTATAAATATCATTTGCCGAAATTTCAGCGAGGAGAAACTGTTGCCAAGCACTAGTGGTAGATTAACTTATCTACCCTACAACTTTTTGTTCTTTTTAGGTTCCAAATCACGACACACAACACTAATTATATACTTACGGACCAAACTTTGCATTATTTATAATTAACATAAACTAACCACTGGAATTCACGTTTGCGCTAATTTAAAACCATCTTCTCTGTTAAAGTTTTAAAGATGGTTTTTGATCTTTATTGCTTCTCTTAGTAAACATGAAAACTAATAACGATCAGCGGAGATTACCTAAGGTTTATGCAATGCAAACCAGTGAATAGAACCGAAATCACTAAGTACCCGTAACAAATCAAAATGAATCAATTTCGCGATAATAATTGTCTAAAATTAATTCACTCCTCCGTCAGACTTGTTACATCGTAGACCATAAGTACACAACAACAACAGAATAACGGTATGCTTAAATAAATAAAAAGAACATAACGTGTACCACCACATGAATTATGGTACATACCTTCATTAAATAAATTTACATAATTTAATTATTTTTTTCTAGCTCATGTTCATATGAGATAATCATCTTAGTCCTCGAAGGTAACAACACATGTGTGTATGAGATAGAACCGGTATTCTGCAATATATTTATTTACGTAATAAAAAGTTCCATCGGCAGCACTGATTTCTTTATATATGGTGGACTTTATGCTCATTTTAATACTTCAATCTTATAATATAAAAACAAATACAAAATTTAACCCTACGTTAAGCATAGATGATAAAGTGGGACATAATATCCCTTCAATAAAAGCTAATAATAATATAACTCTATATGGCTACTTACTATATCAAAAGTTCCTAGAGCACCATAAAATTCGACCCCAACCCCTAACGAAGAATAACCCTGTAACTATCCCCACAGTTAGAGTAAGTAATCGTTAAAACAAACTTGCTAACCCGAACTTGCTCCGATTAAAAGTTTCGTTTCAAAGACATGAGTGCTAAGTTTTAATGGCGGTCGTTTAGACCCCAAATTAGTGTTCTTTGCGAAAGCGTTGTTAATCACATGTTATTTCTTAACTTAATATGCTCGTTAAACCGACTCATTATAAATAAATAATAACATTTACTTAAAGGCTAAAATACTAATTGCACAGACATTTTTTTACTTTTATTTCATTTACCTTTTTTCTTATTACTTTGTTTAATAATATTGAAGTAGTAAAAGTGCTTGCACTCCACCCGATGGTAAGTAGCTTCTGATGCCCATGGACATGTGTAATTAAATCCTGATAAGATCAGAGCTTCGGATAAGTATGGCGCTCTTACCACACATTTCAGATAACACAGCAACGCCTAACACTGCTGTTGTAAGCCAAAAATAACTACACGTAGTTATTTATGCTTTCTGGTTCGAACCAAAAAGGGTTCTACTATCATCAAAAACTATTTTATTTTCTTAGCGCTTGTATACGTTACTTTAAAAAACTTATGTGCAGAGTTTCATGCTTGTACCGTCTAATAATTTAAATTATAGGTACGTACATACATAAGCATATACATACGTTGTCATTTAGAGTTACTTCTATCACGTTTATACCGAACGAAACGCACCTTCATTAAAAAAAAACACTTTCTACACTCATAGTCCCACATTAAGTTTTTTTCCTATGTCGTTTGTAACATGGTCACATAAAGACGAATACACAAACACCCAGACCCAGAACAGAATCGAACCCGGAACCTTCTGTGAGTCAGACCGGTATTGTGACCGCTTGCCCACGCGGGTCGTCATATAGGTTTTATTTAACAATACTATTAAAATAAAAGTGAGTAAACATCAAAGTGATGAAAGTAAACGGCGATTGATATTAAGCGACTATTGGCGCACATAGACCTCAACCAATTCCATATACCTAGAACAGCAGTTCTACCTGGACTTGACCAGTCCGACTCGACTCGACTGGAGTCCTTGTTACTTCTACGGTAAGAATAAGGTAAGATAATCGCCTTATACAACCTTTTTATCGAGACGTAAAATCTGCACCACGCTATAAATAGATGTGACAATAGTTCCTCCTTGGTAAAACTTACATTTACACTCATACGCATTTTACGAACCTGCTCACAAAATAAAATGAATAATAATAAGCATACAAAAACAAATTACCCGGGTTCCCTAAAATGTTTTCAGGTTAAGAGGTGGGTCAAAGATGACCGAATCTAATTAGCCGGGCCACAGGTGCGGGTGCCCGAGTGCCCGACAATTACTTAGCCGCATTAGTTGAGAACTAGCAAATAAACACGAGGCCTTTAACTGCCATACCACTTAAAGGTTGTGGTGAAAGAAAATGATGTATAGTGCGAGTGACAGCGAATAGTAACTTTGCTAATAAATTTTGTTTGATTGGCGTTTCTGAAGACAAGTGTGAAGTTAGAGGTGAGTGTTAAATAACAAATTGTTATCATCTTAAAATAGAAAAGTATGTTATCATGTTAAAATTAAAAGTTCTGTTTGTAAAAACATGTTAAGAAAGAGTGTTAGCCTATTTTAGATTAAGTTTATGTATACTTTATTCAATTATAAAACTTAAATAACGGATAAAAAAGGTGACCAAATCTAATTAGCTGGGCCACAGGTGCGAGTAGTGCACTAGGACACCTATTTTCCGGCAATAGTTGCATACTAGCTAATTAACACTAGGTGGTATTTATATGCTGGTTGGGAACTAAAAGGCATTTCATTTATATTTCACTGAAAACTTTAAAGTAATATAAACTAATATTTGTTACAAGTTCCCCTAAATTGTTGTGCGTCGTTCTAAAAGAATTAACTTAGATTTTTAGCAGTAGAAGCGTTTTAAATCACCAACTCCAAATACAACTGCAACTTTCTTTAAGTAGTCAAAGCGTGATTTTTGCCTTACTTAGTAGTAAGGAAAATCACGCGTTATGAAACACAAATTAATCGAAAATACCCATTATTAACCATTTTTGTCTTAACGCTAACACAACAAAAGAACAAAATCTTTGCAGCTACGCTAGCAGTGAAACGCCACGTTAATACTGCGGCGACAAGAGAAACCCCTAGTAATTTACAGCCCCGTAGTTTGTGCGCCTAAGGAAACACTTTATTACGCGACGGAAAACGAGAATTCACGAGAACTTCAACTGGAACTTTGTCTGTACTTTCATAAGGATGCTTGTTGCAGACGCACTAGAAAAAGAACAGTTGTTTGCTAGTGTGAAATAAAATAATATGGGTTTGCTTCGAAGAGCATGAATTATCACAGTACAGTAAGATCCTTTCATATGATCAGTAAAAATACTACTCGTATTTAAAACTTTGTTAAAGACTTTATGTGATTTATTTTTCGGCAAAGAGAACGCTAGCCCACTGCAGATTTTAGGTTTCTTCACTGTATACACTGGAACTCAACGTTAGTACGCTACATCTAACGTTTTATATACCAATCAAACCAAATGATAATATAATTAGTTAGTAATAAACTTCAAAAAAATTTAAAGTGCAAGAAATTCGAATTCGAAGTGCAAGAAGCTTGCAAGGTGGTAAAACGAATATGGTTCGCTGGCGGTGGTCTCTGGTACCATTGAAGTGACGACATCTAATAAAGCAAAACAGACTAAAACGCAAAACCGTTTAAGGCTTACTAAAAACATACTCGAACCTCGGATGTAGACGTGTTATGCCGAATTGCAAATTGTCACGTTTTTTTTTTTTAAAAATAAAAAAAATCGTTGATACATGTTCAGTCATACAAATTTAAAGCGATCCTTTACATATTGTATGTTTTCTTACGGTTTTAAGGAAATCCATTTCCCAAGGACCTCATAAAGCAAAGCAGACTAAAATACAAAAACCGTTTGAGCCTTACCAAAAACATATTCGAACCTTGCAAATCACTGATTGTCACGTTTTTTCGTAAAGCAAACAAATGATTTCGTTGGTACATGTTCAGTCATACAATTTTAAAGCGATCCTTTACATATTGTATGTACTCTTACGGTTTTAAGGAAATCCATTTCCCAAAGACCCTAAGCCATTCGGAATTCCGTCAAGCCACATGGAGATAGCTTTAGACGTGCCCCCCAGTAAAGTGACTTTCATCAAAGATGATCAAATATGCACCCCTTCACTATCTAACACCATCTCTTGACTTATACCCCGACCATTCACATCCTTAAATTTCATTCCACTGCATCGCCATAGTACCAATCCATTGCTTGGGTTTCTTGAAAAAAATATTCAACACGCTCATGAAAGTAGCAATATACCTGTAAAAAAGTAACAAACGTATTCCAGTTCTTTGTTTAATATGCCGTAGGGTGATCTTATCGATAATGTTTTTCCAACGCGTAGCAAGATGTAAAAGATATAAAAGATACCACTGAAGGCGTCCGCAATGTGTCTGGCTCTTTTGCGGTTGAATAGAATTTTGATGGTGTGTGGATTAGCTTATTTTCAATCCGATGTATCTGATATCAACGACCATAAAACTGTTGGCTATCATTTGAACATCGCACTGTCAATTGTATCCCGTTTCTGTTCAGTCAAAGTATCGCGTGCTTCACCCATTTTACGGTAACCATTATCTTCCTAGCAAGAGGACTATTTGATCGAAATTTGAGTCCACTGGTTAACAATCAATCAACACCCGGACGTCGACAAAACGCAAGATCTGCCGAAAACATCGCCGCTGTCGGTGAGAGTGTGCAGGAGAATCCGTAGAAGTTCACTTGACGTTGGTCACACGGTTTCCACAAGACGGGTACGTTCCACACAGCTCATGCCACATCAAATATCCTGCAGGAGCGGTTTGAAGGCATGGTCATCTCATGAAGGCGGACTGGACATTTTGAATGCGCTGTACCCAAAGAAGCTGTGGCGAACCTTTGAACGATGTTATGGTCCACACATAATGACATTAATAGGTCTTTCAAACGAATAAAAAATCGATGATTAAAGATGCATAGATCCACTTACATTCTTTGAAATACGAAACATTATTGTTCTTAATATACATTAAACAAAAATTATAATGTGTACCTACATACTCTTTATATGGCTATTCAAATGTGTTACTGTTTGTATTTATAAAATTAACTCTATTGACAGAATATAAAAAAAGAAAAAAAAACTTAAAGCTTTATTTATTTTTTAAAATAACGCCATAAAACACCTGAAAAAATTAAAATAATTAAGATTAGAATTTCAAAAACAAAATAAATATAAGTATGCATAATTTTGAGGCGTAGTCCACTACCATTTCTTTGTAATACAAAGTACATAATAGCATCATTCGTCCGAAAAAAATACAAATTGATTCAATAGAATACAATTTATTCAAATTGGAAATGAATTTACCCAAAACCCAGAGTACTACAGTATTGGCTATTAGAAAAATGAACAAACATTTATAACAATCCAATTTTCTGTAATAAAAACAAAACAAATGTCAGTTTATACACGAAATTGCATCGGTCATCCATAAATTCCCCGATGCTTTCAACTTTTATTGAATTTGCATGCATAAAATCCGATAAACAGAACTTTCAAAGAGATTTCTTTTGTATTGCATTTTTATTTTTAAAAGTAGTAACGTTTATTTTACTGTTCGATAGATACTTTAATGTGAACAACTGTTTTCGTGATCCGAAAATATAAACCGGTTAAAAACTTGTTGAAAAAGTAAGTATCAAGTTATTTTTAGACTTACTTTTATACCGGTAAAATATCAAATACATATCTTCCCAGAGGTGATAAGGGTATAAGTTCGTTAATTTAGGTCTGCCTGTCACAGCGAACCAGTTTTCCTATAAGTTTGAAGAAACTTGATTTTTTATATATATTTTTATAATATGGAAGTAGCAAAGGAACATGCAGTCAACCTGTAAATAAATGAAATGAAAATGAAAAAATATGATCTGAGTCACCTGAGGTTAGTCAAAAATGCGTTTCAAGTTAGAATCGGATAGGTATCTCCCTGTCCACACTCTTCAGGACAGAACACGGAAGCGCATAACATTGCTGCTATTACAGACATTGACAAAAATAAATGTAGTAGTGTTGCTTTTGAAGTCAATTATAGAGTCCTACCATCTTTATAGTGTAAACGTGTACTTTTTCAAAAGCACACGTTTTTATTGCCTATTTTTTTACTTTACTAGCTTCACACTCAGAGACGAAATTAAGAACAATCCAATTTAGAAACAAAACAGAAGCATTTGCCAAACAGCATTAGAAATTCGTAAAATCTCTCGCGACTTGCTGTCGGACTCTGCGATTAACTTCACCCACAATTTACCCGTAAGCCCGTGACGTGCGCAGTCAGAACCAACTCGCATTCCCATTTCATAGCAAGTATTTCAACTAACTGCTTTAGCGTACTAATATGCTTGGTTAGTATTTTTTTACAGTACCAAACAAGCTAGCAGTCCATCTGATGGTAAGTGGCCACTGCTGCCCATGGACATCTGTAAACAAACACTCACGCTTTCTACAGCCAAAGCCCCACACTAGGATTTTCACCAGTGTCGTGGGTGCCATGGACACACAAAGAAGAATACACAAACACCCAGACCCAGAACAGAAATCTAAACTCATCATT
>DWNE01010290.1:0-10422 GCA_018249875.1 Cecropterus toxeus
TTTCTCCTGTGTCGTGGGTGCCATGGACACACAAAGACGAATACACAAACACCCAGACCCAGAACAGAAATTTAAATGCATCATTCGAATTTCTGTCTGGCCTGGAATCGAACCCGGGACCCACTGCGCGTCCGACCGGTATGGTGACCTCTCGGCCACGCGGGTCCTCTATATAAATACGTTTGGGTTTGGCCAAAACCTCGACACATTTTAGCCGAAGTCGGAGGTTTTGCCGAAGGTGGGTTTTTCAACCGAAGGTGGCCGAAACCGAAACTTCGGTCGAATACTAGAAGTTTTATAACAAATGTTGACCGTGGCTGTATTCTGGTGCAATGTGGGTAAAGAGACATACTTATCTGTGCTGTTCCATCTTAGTCCTCAAAGGACGCATATGGCCGATCTTGAGTAAGACTGTAATCATGTCTGGGATTGATAACAGATGTCAAATAGTTGAAAGCCAAAAAAATATTGGCCGGTGAGCTTTCATCAATATACAAATACATGGCTATGACATCGAAAACACATCGGGAGCAGAAATATCCCAGAGCTGTGGCAAAATAACATATGGGATGGCGTACTCGGTTGCTACTTCTTAAATATAAATATAATAAATGTCTATCTTAATAGTAAATAATCGACGTACTGTTACGGTAGTTATGGAAATGTTTTACGTAATTGTGACGTAAATAAAAATCACATCTCGACCGGATCAGAGGACCTAAATAATAGGCTAAATATAATTCTTACGTCAAAAACATTTTACTGAAATGCATATTTTTGACTGCTGTTAGAAGGCAGAAATAAGTATGGCGGCGGTACCTCTTTTTATTTATTTATTTATTTATTTGAACACCAACATAATGTACACCAAGTACAGCATAGGCAGAAGATAGCATTCGGAAAAAGACAAGTGTCATTATAATTATAGGTGTAGGCTGCATGCACAGAAATTGAGTGTAAACTAAGTGTAAACTCTGGTGTCCAACTACCGAAAGGTGTCTCATGTCTATCATTTCGCACTTAGCGCGGTTGGAAGACCCTTGCCCAGCAGTTGGACTAGCCCCGGATCTCCAATTATTTTTAGGCGGGGCAAAAACTTAAAAATGCCGCCCCTGCCGACTTGAATTTCTTTTCACCGCGATCTTCAATTATTTTTATGCGGGGCAAAAACTTAAAAATGCCTCCCCTCCGACTTGAATTTATTTTTACCATCTCTTCAGCCATCAGATCAATAATGGGTGGTCATTAAAACGTATACGCGTCAAGAGTTCCACTTCCTACTGACTAGACGTCCTATTGGTTAGAGTTAAATAAATTATGTGATGATGACGAACTGCGCATTCGTATGCCAAGTTTGAATTTGCCGCCCTCTGCAGTTGCCGCCCAGGGAACAAGCCCCGGCTTGTCCCACCCCTAGATCTGCTGAGTCGGACATTAGCTATCGACATTATAAAATTCGGCGACCTTGTTAATTAATATTTGTAACATTAGGTTCCAACAAGGAAGGCGTTACATACGCAGATGATTTTCCTTAGAGCCTACCTCCCATGATGATTGATCCTCCGATGATTTCTTATATAGTCACGCAAAATTACTCTACACTTATAAACCACATAATAGACTCTATTCCCTGGTAATAAGAGCGTTGTAATACGCAAACATATTCGTATTATTACATATCAGATGAGACAAACTGAATTAATTGTATTATTATAGACGCGCGAATAGAATAACAATTTTGTGGTCGGATGCTTTTTGTGTTTCTTGGAACACATAAGGATGCCACCACATTTTTCGGTATACCTATAGAATGGATTTTTCAACGGCAGTTTAAGCTTTACCACGCCAACGACCGACGAAAGAGAGCCCTTAGTACAAGTTTATTACGTTTTCTCACAACAATTATTGTTTATATATATATATATATATTTCATAAGAATGAAGTAGCAAACCAGCACGCAGTCCACCTGGTGGTAAGTGGTTACTGCCGCCCATGGACATCTGTAAGCAACTTCCTATAGAACAGGGGTTCTATCTGAAGTCGATCACAGATGCATTGCTACTCCCGAGGACTAAGATGATCGCCTCATATATATGTGTGGCGGCAACTACACTCTTTTAACGAAACGCAAGAACTGCTTCACGTTAAAAATACCTCTCCAGTAGGCGGTGATACCTCTCCGGTCGAACTAAATTGGTTCTACCACCTTATGTTTTCGTCCATTATTGCAAAGTACATTGAAAACAAGCAAAACTCAAGGTAAACGTGCAGTGTACATTGCAATGTATGCTCGTTTTGAGAAAACATAAGGAACAGTCGAAATCGATCATCCCTGTCCGCTCCATTTTCTACGCGCCTGATGGAACAGTCTCCATACTCGTCCGAGATTCTATGGGTTCCGAGTTCAAACCAGAAAGAGATCTATATAACGAATGTTTTTTTATGTACAGGGTTTGGGTGTGTCTGTATTCGTCTTTGTATGTCCATGGCACTCTCGACATAGGAAAAAATTATAGTATGGGCCTATGAGTGCGGAAAGTGTAAAGTGTTATTCGTCGTTACACTTCCTATGAAAATCGATTACAAGCTCCATTATATCGATTCAAACATTGATCAACCATTGATCATCGTTTTATCGTATCCGTCTAAAACACACCAATAGAAAAAATCATCATCAACGATCGTTTGATTGTGGTAGCGCCTTTAAAATAAATTCAACGCGAGTTTCGGTTGGAACATTCGTAGAAATGTCTAGGTACTAGAATTTGTAACCTAGATTACCAGTAGAATTAATTGAGTACCCGCAAATAGTGTTTTTTGCACTGTATATCAATTCGCACCTATTTTGGAGCCGCAACCTACTTAGCTCGAATATTTGCTTGATGAAGACAAATTGCATTGAGTAAAAACTCTTCTTGATTGGATTCAAAGACTAAGACAGTATGGTTCCTACTTCCAGCTTTATTTTATTTATTTGGTTTACCAACAATGGTTACATTATTACATATTTGGTACAACATACACATTATTATAAGCCTAATGCACAATCTCTTTTAGGTGAACACTGCATGCAATATCAATCATGTAACTTTAGTAATTTTTCAATGATGTGTGGTAATATAAAAAAATAACAGACAAAAATATCTTTTGTTTTATAATCTTAGGCTCGATGTGGATGGTTTTATGTTAAGAATTTGATTACGAAATTGGTGAAGTTTGAGTGAGAACAAGTCAGTATGTGTTTGTGGACAGGTCACTGTAGGTTTTATATAAACGAGGTAGGAGATTTGCTACCCAAACAGTAGACCTTAATGGCGGAACAATAAGAGTTAAAGGCTTTCGTGGAGCGGTACGGGGTATCCTAAATTTGAACTTGCTAAGTAGTTGGGGACAGTCAATAATATTAAGTATTTTGAATAAAAATATCAAGTTAAACATACGCACACACACACACAAGCACACACACACACATACACAGGCATACCGGACACAAATAACAAATAATAATTATAATTATTTTTAAGATTCTCATTCTAAGTGATGTAACAGTCTTATGAGAAATAAAGATCTCTAAACGTAAAAGTTCATTGTTTATTAATAAAATACTAGATTATTACCGCTATTCCACCTGTTTCAGTTATGATTACCACAGTAATAAGATTCCCGTCTGTTATGGCCCACAGTTATAACGCAAGTTATGACTGAATAAAATATAATTATCTCAAATAGTATTTATATTCCAGCAAACGGGATGCAATTGACGACCCGCGTGGCGGAGCGGTCACCATACCGGTCTGACACACAGTGGGTCCCGGGTTTGATTTCAGACAGAAATGTGAATGATGAGTTTAGATTTATGTTCTGGGTCTGGGTGTTTGAGTTTCGTCTTTGTGTGTCCATGGCAACGACACAGGAGAAAATCCTACTGTGGGATTATGAGTGTACAGAGCATTTAAGCTTATGTTTAATTTTGATTAACCTCAACGTATTCGTCATACAAAAACGTGTGTAGAAGACATAAAACGAAAACGTTTGATACCTACTATGTTCGTCAACGTTCAGTTGACTCATGACCATTAATTTTTATATTTATATAACTTGATATTACATTCTTAAATACCTATACGAGAATATGCTTAGTTAAATCTCTTAAGTGTCTAAGTAGTTCTGCAGCTATGCTAGGTAGTAGAACCAGTGTTGTTCATCCGGAGTGGTACCACCGCCACACCTATTCCTATCATGAAACAGTTCTTGCGTTTTGTTCAAAAAGTGCGGTTCCGGCAACCACGTATCACGCACCACGAATCGCAAGAACAGCCTCACGCTAGAAATAGGTGTGGTGGTGGTACCTCCCCCGGTCGGACTACACTCGTTCTACCACCTTTACAATCAAAAGCATATCAGTCATGATCACACTCAATAAAAGCTAATTGCTTAAGAAAAGCCACAAATCATATAATTAAACTACACCCAAAGAAGCTTATCAGAGACATTTCCCACCAAGCGTTTGTCCTATCTTGCATAAGCGGCCATTTTTGGCCAAAGACAAGTTTTTACGTCGCTCTACATAAGGCACTGGACTTAATGGTAATATTATATTAATCTTGATATGTGTATAATGAATAAATCATATTTTTTGTTATGATGACATGTTATGAAAATTTAATAAAGGACGGGCTCGTAATGTGAGTTTTTTGAACGAAAATGATTGAATTTGATAATCGCTTAATGATTGGGCTTTTGATTTTTGTTAATGCACAAACGGATATTATTAATACCATTGTTATTAGTCTTTCATTCAGGATGTGCGTGGTTGATCCCACACATTTAATTTTATTAGAATTAAATTGTGATTAAAAAGTTATTTATAAAATGTGTCTGTTCAATTCAAACACGGAGAAGTGAAACTCAATAATAAATAACAAAATATTTCTAAGATTAAGGCTATTGAGACTTATGCTTTTTCAAAAAACTATTAATTAATCATTTCAGTCCATATTCATACGTCTTATTTCGCATATGCAGTTACGAAGTCAAATAATTTAAGTCATTCCTTCCTTCATGTATTACTTACTATGTCTAACGTTGTTCTTCAGTTAGATGTAAGTTTTCCTAAAAATAAAAAAAATAAAAAAAAAAATATAGTTCCACCGGGGAAGTACCACCGCAACACCTATTGCTAGGCGGTAGAACCAATGTAGTTTGAACGGGGAAGTACCACCGCCGCACCTATTTCTAGCGTGAAGCAGTTCTTGCGTTTCGGTGGAAGGGTGTGGTTGCTGGGTCACTTTTATATGAGGCGACCATCTCAATCTTCGGGAGTAGCAACGCATCTGTGATAGACTTCATATAGAACAGGGGTTCTCCCTGTTCTATATGAAGTTGCTTACAAATGTCCATGGGCGGCAGTAACCACTTACCATCGGGTGAGCTGCTTGCTCGTTTGCTACTTCATATTTATAATAAAAAATAGCGTGATTTAGAACGGGGTACAGCGTAAAAGTTGTAGCGTCGACAACTGCTTTCTTAACGCATTTTCGTGTCATTAAGTTTCAGATCACAACGATTCTAAAGATTCGCTTCCAAAGGCTTTGTAAATAAGAAGTTTAAATAGGGGGAATGAAATGCCCTATTGTTCCCAGAAAAAAAGACGCTTTCTACACTCATAGCCCCACACTAGGATTTTCTCCTGCGTCATGGGTGCCATGGAAACACACAAACACCCAGACCCAGAACGGACATCTAAATTCAACATTCATATGTCTATCTGGCCGGGAATCGAACCCGGAACCCACAGCGCATCAGACCGACATGGTCAAAAAACAATTTATCGGGATTTTAGAAATAGTTTTGTCAATAGTCTCCGCGCCTAACACGAATGTTCTTAAAGGTGATTGAACTCTTTGAGTTCAACCCAAGAAGCACCAACGCCACACCAATATCTGACTAATAACAGCAGTGTTATACTCCTTAGGGGAAGTCCTCGAAAGTCCTTACGGGAAGCAATACCCCTACCTGTCGTAAGAGGCGACTAAAAGGGGGCTTCTGGGGTTGCGGCCGGCAAGAGTGGGAGCTAAACCCGTCCAGTCAAATAACTCTGGGAAGGACGGCGGCATATGTGGTCGCATGCCGTCGTAAAGAAGAGAAGGTACGGTGAGTGCAAATTCTCACCAGGGAAGAGCCCGAAAAGGACATTGCGCTCAGAGGACCCCGTTTGCGTTCCATTGGAGATCCCGGAGTTCTCCACACAGCGCTGAGGACGGCCACTTGGGGGTTTTTAGTGCGGTGAAAATCCCACATAACCTGGCGTTGCTCCAACGGCGTCGGGTACCTTTTTGAAAGTTTGCCCCTCGAAAACAAAAAAATAAATAAAGGGGAAGCAACATATCTGTCCAACATATATGTTGGTAGACTCAGTGGTTGGTAGACTCTTCTTGTGGAACACACAGGAAGACGCTGCTGTATTTAATCCAGGGGGAGTAGTAAAGTGTAAAGTCAGACAAATCCAGGGAAAGAAACTTGTATCTCTCTTAGTATAACATTTATAACGATTTAAAGGAATAAATAAATAATAATCGGCCATACTGTAAGCGCTGACCTACTCATAAATCTCGTTAAATTTTTATATCTATTTTATAGAATTTTGATTGCATTTTTTGTACTCCAGTGATATGTCAACTAAGAATTAGTTACGTTGACGTCTTAATGAGTTTATTAATTCCATTTTTACTATTTACTATGTAAAATATGTTTTAATAAGCTCGAAGACTTGTCATTTACAATTGAAAACATATCTTCATTAAAAAAAAATGTTAACCTTTATAACAGAAAAGATTTTCAAAATATCAATTTTTAAAATCCTTTCTGTCATACGCTATGCCGCCCATTGAAATCTGTAATAATAGCCTATGTCACTCTGCAAACTGAGACGATTCTAATGATATGTCACACGTCACAATCAAAGAAAATGGACGCCAAAGAAATGGACATAGATACGCTCGAAAAACATTACCCTACTTCTGACGCAGTCGGATAAAAAGAACCACAGCCACTCTGTCAAGTGCGTAACGACGAAGATTTTGTAAACAAGGGTTATATTCCCTTAAAAACTTCAATTTTATAAATTCTGAACGGTCTGATCACTGATCATTATAACATAATAGAATTAACCTTGACGGCATATCACGACCCTAGTGGCTATTCCATCCAATGTATCATTACACGTAGCTACCGACCTTGGGTATTCCTTCTTTATTAATTGGCTAAATTGCCCTCCTTTTAAGGCGGGGCCATACTCCGATAATGACATCCTTGTAGCGACTGTACGGTGTACATACGTACTGCCCTTAATTAGGTTGAATCATTGGGGTTTGATCAGTTTATTGCTGGTCTTTTGATCGGTATAATCTCAGCCCATTATTGTCCTACTGCTGGGCACGGGTCTTCTCTCAGAATGTGAGAGTTAAGGGCCATAGTCCACCGCGCTGGCCAAGTGCGAATTAATAGACTTCAAACACCTTTGAGAACTCTTGTTTTAGAGAACTCTCAAGTGTGCAGGTTTCCTCACGATGTTTTCCTTCGCCGTATAGTAAAGTTTATGTGCAGTGTGGAAGCATACTCCACCATGATGCATTAGAAGTTCATGATATGTCTACTGTTGGGCACGAGTCTTCTTTCAGAATAAGAAAGGTGCAGGGCGACCAAAAGGGGGCTTCCGGGTTTGCGAACGGCAACAGTGGGAGATTGAACCATCCAGTGAAGTGACCCCGGGAAGGACGGCGGCATTAGTGGTCGTGTGTAGTCGTAAATACCTGAAAGAACGGCGAGCGCTTATGCTCACCAGGAATGAGCCCAAAAGGAGCATTGCGCTTGGAGTACTCCAGTTGTGTTCCGTTCCCGGAGTCCTCCTCTACACAGCGTTGAGGACGGCCACTTTTAGTGTAGTAGAAATCCCACTAAACGGGGCGTCGGGGCGTCGGGTACCTTTTGAAGGTTTTCCATTCGAAAACAAACAAAAAAAGGGCATAGTCCATAGGATCAAATGCGACTAACAAACCTTTACGAAGGTCTTTGCAAGAACTTTCAGGCATATTGGTCTGTCGCGTCTTTACTTTCACCGTTTAAGGAAATAGTAGCAAATTAATGTCTAATCCGTCCGTCTGTCTAGCTAATAGCTATAGTTGAAATTTTCACATATGATGTATTTCTATTGCCGCTATTAGTACAAGTACTAAAAAGTAAAATAAAACACATATTTAAGGGGACTTCCATACAAGAAACGTGACTTTTTGCCGTTTTGTAGATAATGTACTTCGTGCGCGAGTCCGACTCGCACTTGACTGATTTATAATAAATTTATTTACTCGAAATAAATTATTATTCTATATGAAACAAGCTTTTAACACCTATTTAGCCTCCTTAGTGTCGAATTTCTAAAAATCCTATCTTATCGCTCACTTACACCATAAAAGGAACCCATGTACCAAATTTCAAGGTTCTAGGTACAGTAGTTTCGCCTGTGCGTTGATATGTAAGTCAGTGAGTCGGAATTGTCTATTATAATATAGAAGATTGGTGTTTTATTGCTCTGTGGGGATAAATATCTACATCGGAATAATAAACGATACGAAAGATACGACCAACATCTTCCTGATGAACGTATATAATTTTGATTTTGATCTTGGTGATTCGGAAACCTATTTACCAACATAATTATGGTCAAGTTATAATATTTATATTAATAGCGCGTTAAAATTATTAGGTACGAATAGCATGAGTTGCTACTCATTCCGTTGATAAAGGTTGGGAAAACCCGTGTTGTGTTTATACGCGAATCACACTTTAAACCATTCGTCCCACTCAAAACTAAGGACTATAAGATGTATTATGTTCAGTAGGTATTAGTGCTTAACATACATTTAAAAGTCTTTAAAAAGCTTTTGTTTTTCAAGCCAGTGATAAGGGTGCCATACTGATCTGAGACACTAAAATGTATGCAATACGCTAAAACATTACACTCTTTCTGACGCAGTCGCTGAATAAAAACTCGCTCCACTCGTTGATTCAAATGTTATTTACTATCAGGTAACTTTCAGAGGCGTCCATCATAGTTCTCGGGATTAACAAAGCATCTGTGATGGAATTCAGATAAAACCCCTGTTCTGTACAAAGTTGCTTACAGATGTCCAGAGGTAGTAGCCACTTCCGATCAAGTGGCCTGCATGCTCGTTTGCTATCTTATAAAAAGGGTAGGTTCGTTTTATAAAAAAAAAAGTTGTTCGTTTTAATTATTCTAGATATAAGCTTATTATATGTCTTCTAAGATTGTGATATGTCTACCAATTCGCATTTGGCCAGCGCGGTGGACTATGGCCTAAAACTCTCTCTCTCTCTCTCTGAAAGAAGACCCGTGCCCAGCAGTGGGACAATAATGGGTTGACGATGACGATGACTTACAATAAGCTTATTTCAACAAATCACATGTTACATTGAAAATAAACCCTCTTGTATAAGACAATTAATACAATTATATCATTGAACAAATAGTTAACAACTTCGTATTAGCGCTTATCGCGTTCAGTAGGACGCATACCTAAACATGTTTATTATGAAACTAAATAATAAACTAAATGAAACATCGTCGCAGGACCTAAATTATTTCCGAATACGCAGTTGTAAAACATGTTTGTTTTGTATACTAAAAATAAAAAATATTAATTTAATTATAATTATTCATAATTATGTTTTCCTTGATCTACTTTGCGTGTATAGTGTTTAACACCACTCCGTCTCCCTTTGTATGTCATACAAGGAGACTAGGGAACAAAATCTAGGGGGCTATCTTAAACCAATTGTTAATTCTAAGTTAACAATAGTTATAAAAAGTTCAAGTTCGAAAACAAGGACGCAATCCACTTGATGGTAAGTGACCACTGCCGCCCATGGACAACAGTAATCAAACCCAGATCGTTCTTACCTGAGGTACAGATGCCTTACTATCCCTGAGGAATAAATTGGATCGACTTGGATAAGTATAACTCCTTTACCACACCTTGCAGACTAGGACGCAGCAATACATAAAACTGTTAGCAGAAAAAAAAGTACAACCGACTTCAATGCTACCAAAAGAGTAAAAAATAATTTAAATACATGTTAGTTTATTTTTTTTTTTAATTTCTTATTTATTTATTTATTTATTTATTGCACCTCTTAAAAATAAAAGTTACAATAGGGCAAACGTAATACCTTATGGCATTCTCTACCAATCAACCCTTTAGTTAGTTTAGTTTATCTGCTCTCAATACACATAAAAAAAATCCAATCGAATTGATAACCTCCTCCTTTTTGAAGTCGGTTAAAAAGATGTGACGGTTGAGCTTCCAAAGTTCTTCTTTAAATACGAACGTGTAATCGAACCCAGG
>DWNE01010291.1:0-10421 GCA_018249875.1 Cecropterus toxeus
TGTTCTATATGAAGTTGCTTACAAATGTCCATGGGCGGCAGTAACCACTTATCATCAGGTGGGCTGCTTGCTCGTTTCCTACATCATATTAATAAAAAAAAAATACATACATACATGCCTACATGAGGTTGAAGTAAAGCAAACTGTAAATGAAGTAACGTATGAATCAGATACGAATCTTTTAATTAAAAAACACAGGATTCAAATAACAGTGATATCGGTATATTTAATTAACATTGGCAACCAATATAAAACAAGAATAAAAATAAGATAAACAATATAAGAACTCTGCAATCAATTCTTTTAGCCGACTGGATGCATATCCTTATTATTATTATTTTAAATGCTTGTTTTTTCCAATTTTTTTACCATTTGTGACAGTTACTGTTCCTATATAATATTTAAAATATGAAATGTTTATTGTTTATGTATTTTAAGTATTTGCAGAGCAAACACATTTTATTTCTATATACGAAAAAAGCTAAATGGTCTTTTAAAAATTAAAATCACACCAATATACATAGGTAAGTAATAATAAAAAAAAGGTTAATAGAGTAAGACTAAAAATGTATCTAGACAAAATTGTGCAATATTTTTTTGACGACTAACGATATAAAAAAAAAACGCTTATTTACGTAATTTACGTAAACAAAGCCACAGGCAGCAACTACTATCAAACATAGTGAATACAAAATGAATGGGGTATCGAATAACTAATTTACATAAATACTGCATCCATGTTGGCTGAATAGGAAGTATCCATTTGTCTGTTTCGTTGATCAACGGGAATTAGAAATGTTAGATTTGTGTTGAGTAGGAGGACTGCTGCAGGATGGATGCATATATCTACTTATCTGATTCACATGGATCGATGGGGCACCTTTTAGCATAAATAATAATAAGTTATGGACCGGACAAAGTGCCATTTCTATAACAAAAGTAACGCGTGCCAAAGAAATGAACACACATACATACATATATACATACATATAAACCCGCTGAGTTTCTTGCCAGATCTTCTCAGTTGTGGTCGTGTTCCGATCCGGTGGTAATGTAAGAAAAAAATATTGTAACTGACAATTTGTAAGTGCCCCCGTAGTTCTATGCAAAAATAAAGACATTTCATTTGATTTCACCATACATATATGTATACCTACATATGTACGCTCGAAAAACATTACCCTCCGTCTGACATAGTACCGAAAAACAAAGCTAAAACAGTCCCAATTCTATTTACAGACAGTCGCAAAACAATATTCCCAACATACCTTCATTCATAGCGGATCGATACAACACCTGTGTTGCCAGGCGACGGAGGGCGCCACCCGACACCGCCGCGTAATTTGAAATTCGAACCGCGCCGATAATGTCTGTGTTGCCAGTCGCGTGCCCTCCGCCCAAATTACGCGTAATTTGAAATGGGGATGCATGCGTTTTTTAATTAATGCTTCCGTTTATCTTCGTTTCTTTAGTTAGTACGTAAGCTGTCATGTCTCGCTATTCTATCAGCCATATTTTTAGAATGGTCTATTTACTAGCTTTTATTTGTTTCATACCCACATTGTAGTGATAATAAAAAGTTGTCTTTTCACCCCTTTTTCCCCTTATTTGCAAGCGCAATTTGTAAAATATATATAGCCAATTTCAGTTTCCAATCTGAGACGATTCTAATGATATGTCATACGTCACAATCCGTCAAGCCGCTTGGGCTGTAGCGCGTGCCAAAGAAACGGACATACATACGAACAAACATACATACGCTCGAAAAACATTACAGACAGACGACAGTTACCGACAGACGGAGTCTGACGCATTCAGATAACATATACCTGTGCGCTTAGTTGCCAGTTATACATATACGTTATCTGTTATTGATGTCAGAAATGTCCATCGGCGGTAGTGACTTACCATCGGTCCCCTCAGGACGAGTTAATACGTTACCTTGAAACGCCAATTGTTTACGATTTCGCCCATAATTACAAAGTACATTACTAAGTGTGGCTGAAAAAGTAAAGGCTTAAGGCCTAAGGATAATTCATGGGCTTGACAGTTAGTGATTAATATTTTTTTTACAAACAGTTTTTCTTACAGCAAATCTATGTAAATAACTAAACAAAATGGTGGTTGCTCTCTGGTGGCTTTAATGCGAGATCATTATAGTGCTCAGGAATAGCAACGTATCGGTAATTGATTTCAGGAAGAATCCCTGACGATGGACATCCTTAACTAACCACATTATATTTGGTTGACGGCCACGGGGGGGTTTTAGTGCGGTAAAAATTCCACATAACCCAGCGTCGCTCCCACGGCGTCGGGTACCTTTTGAAGGTTTCCCCCCCAAAAGAAAAATAAATAAATAACAAAAAAAAGGGTTAAGAATGTACTATCAGTTGCACTGCATTGCACAGACCGATGACCTGAAGGACATGGATACCGCTGGATTTTGAAGATACAGGTACGTTTAGAGTGGCATCAATTAGGGAAGGGGTATCCAGCAGTGGACGTCAAAGGTTTAATAGACAGCATACTCGTTTGCTACTTCATTAAAAATATACTTGTCGACCAAGCTTACTAGACGAACGGGAGCAATGCGGTCTCCCTCCCCGGTCCCGCCTCATGCCCCGCTCTCGTCCTAGTACCGTTCGCAACTAAACTTCCTAATCTATTATGATTTAATATTAATTAAATAAATAAACAAAATTAATTTGGTGTACTCATTACAATTTTTCTGTTACAATGATAACCTAAATATGTAAAAAACGTTGTTAACGTAAAACGTTAAGTATAAATTGTTAAGACAAAAATTTATTAAAATTTACATTTATTTGAAATCGACATTATTTTCATAAAAAATCATTATTGCTATTTTTTTGTCATCAGTTCTTGCATTCTCGCGAGTGACGTCACGTTTGTCATTCGTCTAGTTAGCTTGGTCGGTTGTACTAAATTTTGTTTAAAATTGTCAATGCCAATTGAAAGAAACCAATTACACAAACATAAGTAGACGTATCGTATCTAAGAATTAATATCACTTTGACAAATGGCATATTTTAATCATTTTCATTAATTCCAATTTTGTTTGTGCACAGACCTTGTACGCCAGATGCGCACTTGTGAAATATACTAATTAATGTATGCACCGATATTATGTATTTCACCTACATGCAAACAGGCGCTTCAATTGAACAATAATATCATTCCGTACATAGAGCAACCAAACTACAGAGTGGGCGAAGAAAAAACATTTAAAATATTTTTTGATTATGCAGTTTAAATATATTTCTGTAACACCCTTGTATAGTATAAATGCATCAGATAAATTGAAACAGACTTTGAGTTAAAATAAGAATAATATTTTACGACGCACACATATTGCGACAATTTTTAGAGTTTGTACATTTTGAAAATTTGATTCACATTAAATTTCAAACTTTTTTGGGTTTTGATGTTCAAGCTACGTACTAGTTTGTCGTACCGAATTTGGTCCATTTTTTTGTCCAGATATATAACTTAGTTTATTGGCAAGTTGGTAGGTAGAAACAAAACACAAAGATTGCGGTTGCTAGCTCACTTTTAAATGAGACGACGATATTAACCCTCGAGAGAAGCAATGCATCGGCTTAGGATGAAACCCCTATTCTATATGACGCTGCTTAAAGATGTAGTTGTTGAGGTAGTGATAACCACTTACCGCCAGTCTACTTGCTCGTGTGATACCTAAATGATATAAAAGAAAGTAAAACAATTACCTCATATCTAATTGAACAGTTTTAGGGTTTCGGAACCAAAGGGGAAAAAGGAACCCTGATACTAAGACTTCGCTGACCGTCCGTCCGTCTGTCCGTCTGTCCGTCTGAGCGTCTGTCTGTCACCAGGCCGTATCACATGAAATGTCGCTAGACAGTTGTAATTTTCACAGATGATGTATTTCTGTTGCCGCTATATATATTCATATTTTAGTAGAATTTGTTTTGTGTACCGAACTTGGCAGTCTACTTTACATTACTTTATATTACTTTACGTTAAATCACGGCGGGTATCATAATGTTACGTTTTGAAAACTGTTTTGACAGTCTCTGTGCTAGCTGTCCTACACACCAGCTGTCCACGGGACGCGACTAACGCGCTTAATTGCGCGCTGCAGTGCGCTCAATTAGCGCGCGACTGCACCGATACTGCAGTAATGCAGTCATGAAGTAATGCCCTATTATTGTCGTGTGTCTGAAGTACTTTTGAAACTGGCTTGAATCCAATGAATGATTTCGCTAGATGATAGTTTTCAAATGAATGATGTCGATTGATGATAGTTATCATTCCTGGACATTGTTGAAATCAATCCCATCTATCTATCTTTTTTGTTGTTGAGAGGGAATCCTTTAATAGGTGGGATATATGGGATTTTTATAACACTAATAGCAGCCGACTTCGGTGTTGCGAAAAGGACTCCGAGATCTCCAATGGAACGCAACTGGAGTCCTCTGAGCGCTTGCCTATTCGGGCTCCACCCAGGTGACCCGCTGGGCCCACCGCGCTAAATGCTTTTTACGAAAATTAATAACCTTCCGGATAGAAAATTAAATGTTAACCTCGTATAATATACCATTAAAATTTACTATTTTTAACGTTTTCTATTTATTCAAAATGTATAATTATATGACAGTTGGAAACCGAAGGGTGTAGTCACATCACTAAAATAGTCGCCATCTTTAAATAGCGAAAAATATCTAAATCAAAAGTAGCCTATACACTGACCACTTAAATAAGCTACATCCATTTAAAATTTCATGGAAATCTGACTAGTGGTTTTTGCGTCGTTGAGCAACATACAGACATACTATCTAACTTTCATATATTAGTATAAATAGATATCTATTTTTTACAATAATATGTAACTTTGGTTCAATGTTTGTATGAATAAATAAACACTATCTAGCATTGCACGACTTTAATATGACTTTGTTTATGTTACTGTAACTTGTGTGTTAAACTCGATTATGTTGTCGTCATTTATTTAAAAGTTATCGTGTTGTCTAACGTATGAACCGTGTTTAAATCTTAATATTTTGGTGTGAATATGTTTGGATATAAATATTTAACAGTAGAATATCTGAAGGGACTGGATACGTATAAGGTAAAATTGATGTACAGTTACTTAAGGTACATTTAACTTAAGGTACATTTGGGAAAAAAATATATACAAATACTACGTCCTTATGTTATAAATGAAAAAGTTTCTGAGTACATATAACACGCAAACATCCTGTTACGCTTTCCACTGATTGCATTTGGATGAAAAGTGAATATTAGTAAAATCGATTTAACGTTCTTTTTTATCTTAAAGTACATTTAGGAAAAAGTAAATATATATTGTATATCTTATACATAAATGCGCATCTTTTTAGGTTGTATGGATGTTTGTTACTCTTTTACGCAAAAAGTATTTTGATTTGGATGAAATTCGGCACACAGGTTATGGCCTGGATTAACACATAGAATACGTGATTTAAGCTGGGGTAGCTGCATGAACCTAGTGCTTTATAAAATACTAGCTGAAGTACTCGTGCTTCGCTACGGGGCATAAAATTAGTCACCATTATAAATAGTGCAAAATTTCAAAGTTAGCTTATAAGTTAACCAGGTAAACAAGCTACCTTCACGAATGGACACATACCATCACATTTTTATACATTAGTGTATATATAAATAAGGGCCATATAGCTCCAACACGGCATATAAACATAAGGAAGCCTTATAATTGTGCGATGGGCCCTATCTAGGCTGAGCGGCCTAGCCGGTTTATCAGACGGGATTTAGCCGTCTGGGTATTTACAACCTTCGTTAGACAGGGTTCAAGCACGTCTTAGATCTTGAGGGGTGGGATTCCAGCAACGCAAATTTAATTATTCTAAGTAATGTGCATATTAGAAAAAATATGTATTTGAAATCGTGGGAAGTGTGTTCAAAATAAAAGGTCATCAGGTACAAATCGAGTAAATAAAACATGAATATTATAGGTACAACACGAGCTTTTTCCCGCGTCTCTAAATAATTTGTGTACCGAATACTGTCTAAATCCAATCTATTTTTGCGTTAATTAGTAACAAACACACAAACTTAACATTAATATTAGCAAAAAGTACGATTTCGTTTAAATTCTATTCCATATAGTGCAAAATGAGGTACGGAAAGGTTAATTAGTTCTAAATTGTAAACGGTCTAATACAAAAAGAAATATATACCTATATCTTTTTAATCAACTCCTCAAAGTAATGAAATTTCTATCTATTCATGTTTTTTTATTTCAGTATAGTGCCGTAGATACGAGTCCTGTAAGCAAATATTTGATGCACCCGTTCTGGAATAGTATTGTAAGGGTAAGAATGAAAGTTACACTAGGAGCAACTTTTTTTTTTTAATTTATCATAGCCCAAGACTCCATTTCAGTAAATTACATTTCATATATTATATTTTACCAGGTGGTAGAACCAATGTAGTTCGACCGGGGAGGTACCACCGCCACATCTATTTCTAGCGAAGCAGTTTGTTGCGTTTTGGTGGAAGGGTGTGGTTGCCGGCTCACTTACATGTAGCTAAATGAGGCGACCATCTCAGTCCTCGGAAGTAGCAAGGCACCTGTGATTGACTTCACATAGAACCCCTGTTCTATATGAAGTTGCTTACAGATGTCCATGGGCGGCAGTAACCACTTACCATCATGTGGGCTGCTTGTTCGTTTGCTATGTCATATTTATAAAAAAATATATATATATACGCAATGTCTATATTTTTAAGTATTTTAAGTTACATGTACCTGAAATGTGTTACATGAATAAAGAAGAAAATCACAAGAAGTAATACCTTTTCAACTATTTTTACTTTATAGGGGAGATGCTAATATCAAAAAAACGATATTATCACTAAAATTAATATTGAACTAATATTGCAAAGCACTGTTTCTTATAGATATGCTATTTGCGTTTTATTCATAAAAAGGACTGTCCGAATGTTCACCAGATTTTTGGGAACCTCGTTAGTGAGTCGTGCTACGTACCTATATGCTCTATTATATTATCGCTCCTTTGTCAAGCGCTTGAATGAAGTTTCGAGGGCCGGGAAGCAGCCCACGTGGTAATTTTTTGTACAAACAAGCTTAACTACGTGGTTTCCATTCTTCTCCTACTCCTACCTTTTCTGATATCCTTATCACATTTTTAATAATATTTTAGTTTCAACAAATTTACAGGAATAACCTGTTATTCTCGGAGAATAATACTTTGTCGCAACATATATGGAAAGTCTATGTCCAGAAATGGATCTCTAAAGAATCCATGATACAATCTAAAGATGTATAAAATTGTAAATAGATACATCATGAGACATACTCCAATTTTCTTATAATAACTATTATAGAAACCTTTATATATAAATCGGAGAACTTTGCCATAACTGTAGACGCATAATCTGAAATGTCATTAGGTGCTGTTTCGTTAATCGTAAATTCTATGTTCACTATAAGGTTCATTTAAGAAAAGCAACAACAGATAAATGTAGCATAGGATTTCCTTCTTTTAGTTTTTGTAATTATAGGCACATACTATTGAAAAGCACTATGTCATGGGTGTAACTCGAACCTAATTTTGAATAAGAGGGATTTTTCATTAGTCTTAAAGAGAGACTAAGAAAATTTATCTCATACCTAGGAATTTTATCTATTCATCATATCAGCAAATTAATTTTCAAAATAGTGGAAGCATCAGGTGGTCCGTGTTCCACTTTATAATAATAAGGAGAATTTGACCTACGATGTCTTCAATTAACAAGCATATTGTTACAATTAAAGCGTTCGTTTCGCGTTGCGGCGTTTACTCAGACATCATGAGGTCATTCATGACTTCATCAGAATATATCAATTATATAGCACGACTGTATTTGTATGTGTAGATTTTTTATATATTTTTAACTTTAGATAACATCAAGGAAATTAACACGCAAATTACACAATAACACAAATCATTTTATTACACCAATGGAAATATAAATCTAGGGTAGGCATGTAATTTGAATGCGACAAAGTTTTTAATGTTTGCTGTAAATAAGTATTTTCGATAATTACTAACTTCTGTTTGTTGTGTTCTGTCTTCAGCTTATTACGAGAGAAACAGTAACGGGGACGGTAGAACTTATATTTTTACATAAAAGTTACGTAAGTCTAGAGCTGAAATTATGCCTGTCATATCCTAAGGTATTATATTTAAACATCCGCGGATAGAAATCTCAATCTGTCCCGTACATTGCACTCTTGGGACATCTATTTATATCATAAAACTGACACGTTGTTGGCAATAACTCCGCACGTATGTAAGTCGCGGTTTTTAGTCATTCATAAAATTAAAATGAATAAATTATTCACTATAATTTCATATTAAATACAATAGGAAATTGGTTAGGTTTCGGTAGCGCTTATCGTTTTTATCGCATTTGAAAAGTATGCCGTGCAAAGGAAGTGATAGTTTACATGTAAATTGCGAACAATTTGCCATACATGATTGTCGTCGAGTAATTACTCATTACAATGTAAACTCTTATCGACCTAAAACGTATATCGTTCTGCAGTTTATGTGATTTTTTAACAGGCAAACTAATTAAAACTGTTAGGCAGTGGGAGTTTAATTATTAGGAGCTATGATATTAAATTGTTGCTTCCTTATGATATTCATGGACTTATTACTCAGTAGGATCGTAGTACCAATGAGTTAACTTTAGTACGCTCTTTCTTGTATGAGACATGTTATAGCGCCCTCTGTAGCTCGGTAGCGATAATCAACGTCAACTTACGAGTTCCGCCACTTGACACTAGGTAGCGCTGTAATACGAAATATTCTTTGAGAAAGAACTCTATAATTACGGGGAACTAAAAATGATTTCTAAAATATATTTTAATGATATTAATAGTTATATGTGTAGGTATATACAATAACAACCGTAATTATGAAATATGAATGTGGTGTTAAAGTGATTTCAGAATAGATAAAATGTGTATTTTAGCTGCTGTTTAATTAAAGAATTAAGCACATGCATAGGTTTATAAATGTATATTTGCTTTAATTATTGTTAGATCCTGTTTTTATTAAATAAATAAATAAGATAAAGCTATTGAAATACAGGCATAACTTAATATAAATATGTTTCACAAGTACATAATTATACAGAACTGATGGTACAAATGGTACAATGTAAGTATAGCAGTCGCAACCTTGCTCAATTCCAGCATTCGAACACGTGTATCGCTATTTATTTTCCACATTCATTCGTACAAAAAAGGACAATGATAATTCTTATTACAATGAAGCCCTTGTCTTGGTACTGCTTGAACAATACCGCGAGGAACCAGTTTAGTAGGTCCATGACCGACGCGATCGCCTCTCGCATAACGTCGCTGTACCATGATTTAGTTCATGTATTTGTGCCCTGCGGGTAAAAACTGGTAAGGAAGGAAAGCGTGTGTACGCCGGACGTACACAGCAATGGAATAGGTTGTCTATAAGAGAAAAATGAATGTACAATATTTATTATTATCGTTTCATTACATCGGAATGCGGTTGTCCCGGTGGATTATCGTCAATCGTGGGAATCGTGAGTGATAATTGCAGGAACTTACCGAAATACTGTTTGTTTTTTAATTAGTTTCATTGATAGGTGTGGGAAATTGAGGTAATTATCTGTTCAAAACATGCTAAATTACCAAATGTTAGTCTTCCTTAATCGGGACTCGCTATTTGCGAATTCCCCTTTGATTTAGTTAAATTTAATCACGTTCTTGGATTTGAATAGAGTAAATCAGGGTACACTGTACATGAGCTTTTAGTAAGCACCGCTGTAGAAAACATGAACACGAATGACATGAAGTATGAAATTGGATCACGTATTACCTTTATATGTTAGTGCAAACGATGTTAGGTTACGTTCACGATAAATTTAAGGATTTTCTTGTGGTTAGTGTTGTTAGGTCTAGTCTAAATACGGGACAAATTAGGTACTGAGGACTTGTGATTTAATTGATTCTCTCTCATAATTTATTCTGATGAACAGCTTTATTAATCCATGTTAAAGCAAATATAGGTGTAAAGATGTGTCCGAGTGGTTAATTGGATGTAGAAGCTCGTGCAGACAAATGGGACATACATAGGTTGCATCCAATATTTGTTTTATGTATTCAACTTTAACCGGTTTACCTCTACGAGCTAAGTAGAAGGTACTTTCAACTTTTTATCTGTTTGGTCCGAATTATCGAACCTGGATATCTTGTTACGCAACTTCAACTGCCGCTACAAAACAGTTACATGCAGTGAGAGTATGTAGAGAATCCGAGATGGTGATGCTGTCGTATATCGATGGGACAATTATGTTTGTATGTTATTATT
>DWNE01010292.1:0-10421 GCA_018249875.1 Cecropterus toxeus
GGAACTAAAATTTACAGAGGGCATTTTTGGCAGAAACAAGACTCAATCTTGTCTGGAAAAAACAAGACAAACTCGTAATAATAATACTCGTACTAATAATACTGCGTCTGCCTCCCCTTAAAAGTATTTCGATGTTTACTGTAAAACGGAGTTTAACGCAGTTTGCCATGCATGCTATTGACCTCAACCGACGATAATTCACAGAAACATGCGGCCGTTCTATTGTAAACATTTCTATTGTTTTTGTTATGTACGTTAGACGACCCGCGTGGCGGAGCAGTCACCATACCGGTCTAACACGCAGTGGATCCCGGGTTCGACCCCAGCCAGACAGGAATATGAATGATGAGTTTACATTCTGTTCTGGGTCTTGTTGTTTGTATATTCGTCTTTGTGTCTATCGCACCCACGACACATGAGAAAATCCTACTGTGGGGCTATGAGTGTAGAGCGTTTACTTTTATGTTTATGTAATGTATGTAATGTAGTCACATTCGACATTTCATATAATGTTTGTTATAGCCATTGGTAATCCAGAAGATGCACAAGTTGTACTAGAGAACTGTCTGGATAAAGATGTTGTTTATCGCTTCCTGCGACCTTGGCTTGGCCATGGACTTTTCGTGGCACCACGTGAGTACACCCACGTAAAATCTACCTATATGTTACTATTATTAAATCTGATGGAGGTGCGAAATCAAATGTTGTTTTACGAGTACCTTTTGTAGGTAATAAGTTATGCAAATAGACTCAAAATAAAACACGGACGTAACGAAAGATACGAGTACTTGGAATGTACTTTGACGTTGCTAATGTTAGTATGTTATTTACGTATTAGTAAGTCCTGATTCTACAACGGTTTATTTACATACTTTTGTTATAAATCATCCATTAAAATAAATGTTAATAGCGGCCTAAACAAACGGTTTATATTCGGATGGAAGCCTGCATAGATCCTTGAATGCAAAATGCAGAGTGGTGAAAAAGAAGTTTTTCAACTCGTATACAGCTAGTGTTGCAGTTGTAACGACTTTTAAGTATCTATATTTTTGTGCAACGGATATTCATCTGTTAATAGACAATATAATTATGTAAATGAGAAATAATTAAGTATAATGAGTCTCCACAACAGGGACAATTCTTTCAGCATATCCCAGCACAGTGCTCCAATGCGTCTTGGTGAAACATGATCGAATTAGTAGTCAATCCGAGTCGGATTTTTAAAACGCTCATAAACCCCCAATGAGGACGTACGGCTGTTATCCAAAGATAACAAAAGTGACCGACGGCGACGTGATAAATTCGAAGCTCGAAAGCTACCATGATTTATTTTGCCACCCACCTATCTTCTGACTGTTACCAAACCTTCTTAACATAGTAAATAGATGTTGTCATTATGCGTTTCAATGCATTTATGCCCTTATTACGAGTTTATTACGTTTCCTCAAATGGTAAATGTATGGACTTTAGACAAATCCTGATCGTTTTCAGAAAACTAAGGGCACTGACTATTATGAAATTCCAATGGTCTTGTTACAGTTGGATTATGGAAATCACATAGAAAAGTCCTACTCCCAGTGTTTCATAACAAAATAGTTGAAGAGTATTTGAGCGTCATATCCGAACAAGCAGATGTGCTTTTGGAAAGACTTGGGGAACAATCCGGGAAAGGAGAGTTTGACGTTTTACCTTATGTCACTGCTTGCACATTGGACATAGTATTTGGTAAGTAGTATATTATAACCTTTATAAAAAACTTTAAGTTATAATGTATAGTTAATAATTCTATTCTATTGATAACTAATAAATTTCCGACTCGATACCAGGTCTGATTTTCTTAATGGTGTTTACAAGAAAGTACCTAGCACCAAAATTAAATAAAACTTAAACATCAACAAGCCTAATACGACTCTACACGATTTTAGAAAAAAAACATCAATAGGTATCCCTATTTGATAATATGGAAGTAGTAAACAAATGTGGAGTCCACCTGATTGTAAGTGCCTTTTGCCTCCCATGGACATCTTCAATCAACCTGGATAAGATCATTCTTACCTGAGTTTAGTCACATATGCTTTGCAACCCTAAGGACTAAGTAAGAACGCTTCGGATAAGTAGATCTCTTTAATAAACCATTCTAACACAGTAACGCATAATGCTGTTATATAGCAGAAAAAAAACACTGAAATTCTATCGTGTTTTATTTATAAATGATAAGATTATACATTTTTAATTCTCAAGCTACGAAATTCCATCGGTCAAGAATTTTTGAATAATGTTTGAAGCTCTTTATATTAGTCTTTAAATCAGTTTAAATTTTTTTTAACCAAGAATAAATTTAACTAGTGTTGCAAAGGTCCGCGACTACTTTAATCAGTCTGTCTGTCTTATCATCGCTGTGCCTAGCAACCATAAAAAACTTTATAAAAAAAATTAATAAAAAAATAAACCGACTTCTATGCCATAAAAAAGTAAAAAATATTTTTTAATACATGTTGGTATGGTACATACACAGTACATAGTTCTGAAGACGAACATATAACCACCTCCTTTTCGAAGTCGGTTAAAAATAATGTTGTTATGACAGAAACAGCAATGGGTGAAAGGATGGACGTGCAGCACTCCCCCGATACACCGTATTTACGCGCTCGGCACACAGTCATGGCGATCCTGAACATGCGATTCTTCAAGGTGTGGCTCCAACCGGACTGCTTGTTCAACCTCACGCCATACGCCAAGCAACAAAAAGATAATATTGATCTCACACACAAATTTACTAATGAGGCAAGTTGCGCACTTTTCCGACTGCTTATATTTATTGCTTTTTGTCTATATATATTTGTCTATATATATATTTGTGTGAAATTTAAAAGCAGTGAATATTTTATTGTAGAATTTTGATGACTACTAACGCTAATTAGATTTTATTCGTAAATGTTGTGACCTTATGTGACATTTAACAAAAAATCAATGTGATTAAGTATTAATTTTCATAATTTGTAATTATTTATTTTTCATAAAAAAATAACTAACGCCTGCGATTACTGCTCTATACATTACCCATAAAAGTACTTCATCGCAAAAATTTAACTTTTCCGAAATTTTAACAGAACACATTGCTTTTTAGATAAATTTGTATTTAAGATCATTTATATATATGTAAATAAATATATGTATTCCTATGAAAATTTTCAGGTAGTACGTAAAAAGCGGGTCGAATATGAAATGAAAAAAATGAAAGATAATCCCGAAAAACCAGGTAGGATTCATATGTAATAATAATCTAATTTATAAATTATACTAATTTAAAATATTGACAGTAAGTATAAAAATATATACCTATACTTATGTGGATTGCAGACAAATACAAAAACATTATATCAGATTGACTATTTATTATTAACAGTATTGAGATATTGTACGTTCACTGATATGTGTTTACCTAGAAAATGTTTTATGTATTTCTTAGACATTTTACTCTGCACTTTAATGAACTGAGCGCAATAATCATAATACCCAATAAGCACTATGGACATAACACGGGACAAACAATGGACCATTCGAACTTGTCTAGAATAACGTCAAAACGTCAAATCATTTGTTAGGTAGTTTTTTTATTTCCTTTACATTGACATGTAATATGTTCTCAAGGACTTTAACCCTGCTTTCATAAATAAAAGATTACTTTTGATGTGAAACATCTATAAACGCAGGTAGACCTGATTGTTGGCGTGATGATGCTTGCGTTTATTTATTTTAGCGCCATCTTTTATATATTTTCGGAATTATTAAGTATCGAACAAAACTAAGCGGGCTGCGATATTAGATCGACTTAATGAATGCAGGGTGCTGTTCGTAAATGTCGTTATTTCCTTTAGGTATGCTATATATTTATTTCCTGTAGCAATCCTGTCTTTAAGCACTTGTACGAACACGATGTTTCACATCGGCCAGGCGCGCCGACGACCTTTTTTTATTCTATTGGAAACGACACGGCTAACCAACACACGAGGCCATCGTCGTGGTCATGAGAGATATTGAGTCTGTGATAGACATCAGGTTATATATTGAACTAATTACAAATATCCATGCAGGACAATTACTACTGTTCATCAGGTAGAATGCATTCCCGTAACTTGACTTAATGTTAATGAAAAACAATCCATCAGGAAACACGTTTAAAGAAGAATTCCTTGTCTATTCATTAACTCATGTACAAATGTACATCCAACGTCACTTCATTAAATCTTGATTCTTTAATGTGTGGTAAACTTTAAGGTCCCGTCTAGGGTTGTCATCTTGATTTTGACGAGAAATAATATATTTTTGCTATTAAAAATATCGGTTGCTCTTTTACAAAAACGAGGCAAAAGTTGAGACCAAATGTACTTATTATTTCGAAATGTAATTTTTCCACCCATTCATAAAATAAATATGTAATATTAAAATATACCTATGTATTATTTTCTGACGATCTGAAGTCAAGTAAGTCTAATTATTATTATTATATTGAATCAGGATTAAATCAATTCATTTCACTGAGCTGTTGACCCACAAAATAGTACAGAATTATAGTACACTAGCTTTTGCCCGCGGCTTCGCTCGCGTTAAGCAGTATTAAAATTGGCAAAGTTTCATACAAACTTTCATCCCGTACTTTATCCCCTTGGGCGTAGAATTGATGAAAATCCTTTCTTAGCGGATGCCTACGTCATAACATCTACCTGCGTGCCAAATTTCAGCCCGATCCGTCCAGTGGTCTGGGCTGTGCGTTGATAGATCTCTATGTCAGTCAGTGACCTTTCAGCTATTTAGAAATGGTAACCCTAGCCCCGGCACACTTAATTATATTTACCTTATTTGCGTACGTGATCAAACACAAGTATTACGTAAGAATTTTACCTAATAAGTAATTAGATAATTACCGGTCTCGTGACTGATCCACCTCTTTATATTCGTTTTAGTAATCAGTCATACATTAATAGAATATTTCATTATTTTCGTTCGAATAAGCGGTATCCCACTTACATAATAATATCACGAATAATTTATCTAATCAATTTTGTAAGGGGACGTCTTAATACGGTCTCTCATATACTACGGCTGTTATTAAAAGGCTGTGACCAAAGATTTTCGGGCCTAGAGGGGTGCCCTATATCCGGGTTATATTCTCAACAAATTTAATTTAATTCAAACTACCGAGCATGAAGGCGTACCAAATCGAAACCAGGAATCCAGACACACACGTCCCTTTTTTTCAAAAGATACCCGATGCCGTGGGAGTGTCGCCGGGTTATATGGGATAAGTGCCTCTTTCCCTGTGAGCATAAGTGCTCACCGTTCTTTAAGGTATTTATGACGGCACGCGACCACACATGCCGCCTTCCTTCCCGGGATAACTTGACTGGACGGTTCGAGCTTTGTTGCCGCCCGCAACCTCGGAAGCCCCCTTTTAGTCGCCTCTTACGATAGGCAGGGGATACCGTAGCCCTATTCTGGTCCCGGTACTACAGGGACAAGACACACACGTACCTACCCTCACCTTGTTCCTCGTTATAATGTACATATTTGAAGTTTTTTTTTTCGTTTTCACTGTGGAGGAAAATTTTGCGAACGGAACTATCTACCAATTACCCTACCAATTTACACTAGGCTAGCGTTGTAAACAATGACTTTATCTTGAAGTCACGTTTCCTGCAATAGAATCATCACATGGTCGCATACGTCACAGTGGCCAGAATTTACCAGAGTGTAATATGTACCTATACTTCCCAATTTCAAACGTATATATTTTATTTTATAGATACTACAAGCTGATATATTATACTTTTTTTTCTGTGCATTAACTTCTGAGTTACTTGATATTCGGAAATTTTCACTTAATGTATTTATGTACATATTTATTTTTGATAGCGATTCTAACTTTTTTTTGTAGACCATCATCATTATCATCAACCCATATCTGTTCGACTGGTGGAAACAAGTGTCCTCTCAGAGTAGTAGGGTAGTGGTACTTTAAAGGAACAAACCGGACTGAGTCTGTTTTGACTGAGGATTAATGCAATATTACACTTATAAGACTTTTTTTAAAAAGCATTCAAAGAAGAATTTTTCGTTATGATAATTTATTTAACGTTAAAGCAAGTGTTAAAAAATTAACACACAAGACTTCACAGGCCTGGGATTTGAACCTTAGACCCTCAGCTTGCGAAGCCAAAATCAAACCCCTAGATTGTAATGTAAAATGTTCTTTTCCACTCAGATGGTAAACTACGGGCCGTTCTAGACATGTTGTTCGGTCGTGAGATTGAGTTCACTGACGAGCAACTCCGAGAGCACATCGACTCCATCACGATAGCCGGCAACGACACCACTGCTCTTGTCATTGCTTACAGCCTGGTACTTCTCGGCATACATCAGGACGCGCAAGAAAAAGTTTTACAAGAGTAAGTATGTATCATATTAAAGAAGCACGGAAATCTATCAATTTCTAAATTACATTTTCAGGGTGCGTCCAAGCTTCATTAGGTGTTATTTATTTTTATTTATTTATTACTTAACTACACGATAAATATCTTACTTGGCATGAAAATTAATTTACGTAAAGCCGATTCATGACATAAAAGCCCTATTCGAAGAATTCAAACGATATATTATATATGTATACTATTTCAGCGTCTACGTCTTATTATCAAATGAAAAATTACCTAATACTTATATTGACACGTAGAATTTAAAAACTCGAAATACAATTTTGTTTCAGACAAGAATCAATTTTCGAGAAGTCTAAACAAGGAACAACAAAGGAAGACATACAGAAGATGCATTACTTAGAACGTGTTATCAAAGAAAGCATGCGACTCTACACAGTGGTCCCAATTATCGCCCGTAACGTGGACAAAGATGTTTATTTACGTGAGTATCTTATTTCTACGCGACTGCGTCAGATGAACGGTAATCTTTTTTGAAAGTATGTATGTATGTATGTCCATTTCTTTTACACACGCTACAGCCCAAACGGCTTGACGGTTTGTGACGTATGATATATCATTAGTATTGTTTCAGATAGCAGAGTGACATGAGCTAGATTTTTTTATAATTTCTCCTGTAAATAACCCTATTTGATAAACAGGAGAGGGCGCCAACTTTTGTTATTATCAAGCCAATATGGGCATGAAATGAAAGCTATCCATTCCAAATACTTACGATATGTCATAATACTTTAATATTAGGCATTATTTACTCAAAAAATTAAAAAGGCGTTAAATTAAACATATCATTATAAAAACAACAAAAAATCTTTTTAAGCAGACGGGTGTTTCATTTCAATATTTTTACCAACGTTACCTAACTTGTTGCTGCAGTACTTTTGTTATTAGGTACCTTTAAAATTTACACGGACTAGTCATAAGTGTAAGTGTTTATTATAAATAGAATAAATGTATGTCCTATTATTTAACAAGTTTGTAAAATGTTGTTAAACGAAACCCAATATTATAACAGTGTCAACTTGTCGAAACGATGTTTTTTAATTTGCATTGGAGAGCGCCAACGTATGCGTTATAATTTAAGTCTTAATACAGCTATTTCATTATTTCACAATTTTATAACTTAATAATTACACTCTGATTTATTAAATAAGTATCTACAGTTAGTCTGTGTTTATGTCTAGCATGTTTCACATTTTAAATTTTCAATTATATTTCGATTTCTCTCGCTGTAAGATTTTCGTAAAATGTCTTGCCACCTATTTTAAAATAGTTCTATTATATACTTACCAACTAAAAACCAGCAGACGAGCGACCAATTGAACAATTTCATCGCGATCAAATGAACAAAAAAAACTTTTTATATATTGGTTTCAATATAATATTTATAATTTCAGCACGTTCTGGTGTAACGCTTCCTGCTGGCACCGGAGCCGTCGTCGGAGCCTTCGCCGTACATCGCTGGGAGGCTGTTTGGGGGCCTGACGCGAACATATTCAATCCAGACAGATTTCTACCCGAACGCTCTGTGAACCGCCACCCTGCTTCATTCCTACCTTTCAGTTACGGTTCCAGAAACTGCATTGGTGAGTTACTCTTTTGCATCCGTTTATAATTTTTAAATGAAGTCACAAACAAGCTGGACAAACAAATGGACTCTTTATAGTGAAAAGTCAAGTTGAAGACGCCGTTCTTGAATCGAAAAAGAAAAACTATTATAGGACCTTTAGAACTAAGTTACAAGGTTTCAGTGGTAATTATGAATGTGACATCTTTCAAAGAAGACTATAATATGATCTCCACATAAGGAACTAATCTTATGACATTTATATGGGAACTACCTTACCATATATGCTCATGCTTATAGAGTTGTAAAACAAAGCGAAATTAATGACGGTATTTTGTTTTAGGTCGCAATTATGGGATGATTATAATGAAGAGCGTAATCTCAAGCATCATAAGATCGTACAAACTTGAAGCAAATGAAATAGGACCCTTAAAAATCGAATTACTATTGTTTCCTGTTAAAGGCCATCAGCTACGCGTGACAAGAAGATAAAACTAAATAAAATAAAAATAAAAACTATAGTTTAGTTAACGATAGCAAATAATGTAGTGTGGTTACAAATAATATTTCGTAAAATTTGAGAGATTCGTAGACTAATTGATGCTTGCTGATTGATTGTTGCTGAAAGTGTTATCAACATCAACATCTACCTAGATGTGCAACTACCTACCTTATAATGATTATAAACCGTTATTTAAAAAAAACGTCAATGAATTAAATTCAGTATTTTTACACATTAGAATTAATATGTGCAAAATGCAGTTGATAACCTAGTATATCTAAAAATATGGACAATTATGTATGTGGTGTTTGATTTTAAAATATACTCGAATGAATGAGCCTTTAATGAGATTTAAAAAAAAATGTAAAATCAGTTTTTCATATTTATGATATTTTATTAGTAACAAATCTTTCCTTTAGAACATTATTTTAACAGTTACTTATATTCATTTTATAAATGATAAAAACCTACGTTGAGAAGATTGTTTAATCTATATGTCAACACATTACTGATGAGTAGTGATGTTATCATCATCAATAGTCATCAGGGACGGAGTACTCGGCAAGCCTTTAGTGCTAAAGTCGAAGGACATGAAGTCATCATGGTCGATGACGTCACGCGAGTCATCTACGCCGCAGGTGAGAAACTTGATGTATTTGCTAAGGTCGAGGAACCCCACACCGCAAGGCCGGTCAATCAGGCGTGACGTCATCATGCCTTGAGCATATCCGGAACATACGATGACTGAGCCAACGTCATCCTTAAAAAGGTACAGGAATAAGTAAGACATAAGTTTCGTTACATCCATGACAGACCTGTGAACTTCTTGACAATCCTTGGCAGAAATGCTATCAATTTTTTGCGTAAATCGTACGCAAGTAATTTTATGGATGTGCAATACGAAAAAGAAAACTTCTTTAGATTTTACAATAGGCCAGATTTCAGGTAAAAGGTAAAAGGTATAAGTATTTATAACCATGCAGTTGTGAGCACTTGGAAAACGTTGTGAGCTTAACGTATTTTGATGGGACTTGACTACTGTCGCTTGGACATTTGTAATCAATGCGACGGGTGAGCGTCACAGATCAAGATGCATTGGTAGATGCCTGCAGACTAAGTTCGAATATATCCTGTAACTAGTCTATTATTTAAACACCACTTAAACTAGAACATTTATCAGCTATTTTGCTACTTCAGTTTGATATATAAAAAAGTTAAAAATCAAGTATTAGCGCAAATACATCGTTCAAATTTATTTCATTAATCTTTGTATGTAATGGTTTTACATTTTTGCATTGAATTATTATATAACAAACATTTCAATGCCGCAATTAATACGTTTCCGTCTAGATCTAATGTTTGCCTACAATTTAAATAGGAAAACATTCAATAGTTTTATTTGCCACGTGGTAACATTTGATCAGTAAAGATAGAGTTAACGTATAAATAATAAATATAAGTAAATACTTACAGGACAAAGCGCTCCGTATTTATCACTCTGTGAAAATAATATAATGATGATACATAATACATATTACAAAAGGGATTTCGTGAATAAGTAGGTACATTTTTAGGTTTTACACCTAAAATCTGAGGGCACGCTTTGCCCCCGCCAAGTCGTTACTCTTTTCATAATAAATATATAAAAAAACATAATGTAATTCTTCAACCACCTTTGTCGTCAAATAATAGGAATTGCAACGCATCTGTGGCTAGCCTCTGGTAAGACTGATCTTATTTAGAAGGCAGTGGCGTAGCGAGGGCGGGCGGAGGGGCGGTCCGCCCCGGGCGGCACATTTAGAGGGGCGGCAAAAACAGATTTGGGGGGGGGGGGGGCAAAAAAAACGTGTTTTAAACCTTTTTT
>DWNE01010293.1:0-10421 GCA_018249875.1 Cecropterus toxeus
ATTTCGATGTATCAAACATAAAAAAAAAAATACAGACGAATTGAGTACCTCCTCCTTTTGGAAGTCGGTTAAAAATACAGACGAATTGAGAACCTCCTCCTTTTTGGAAGTCGGTTAAAAATATTTAAATCCAAGAGTTTTCTTCATTTTATTTCTTTTAAACTATATTATTAATATAATAATGTCTGGGTGATTTCTATGCTGCTCAGTTTTATAAAATAATGTAAAAATTATTAAAAACTGAGCGACAAAAAGAAAGCTTCCATATCTTGTTTCATTGCAAAAAAAAGGTTTCATTGCATTAAATGCAGGAAATATTCGATTCACACGTCACAACCAAATACACACATCATTGAACACTGTAAAATATACATTAGTTCGGGCAATGTGTTGTTGTCACGCGAAGTGTTGGCAGCGCTTCAAAGGGGCGTCGCGACGCTCTCACTGCGCCTATTATACTTTGAAGTGTCAATTTATGAAAATTTACTATTTTTATGTGATTCGTATTGAAAAATAATATTCAGAGTAAATCTTTATTAATTTGAATATGTTTTTTAATATACTGCTCTTATTTATGATAACATTTTGAACGATTATTAGACTGGTCATGTACTTATTTCTAAATATCGAATCTAAATGAATCTATTAATAATTTAACTTCTACTGGTATAATGATGGTTTAAAATTTTACATAATACAAGATAAAATTTACTGATTAACAAAATTCATTTTTCCCTTTCTATTACAGGCATTGGCGCCCCCACTGCCTTCATCTTTAGTTACAGTGAAGGTAATAAGAGTTTTTTTCCCCAAAAGTAAATTTCCGTAATATTTACGATATCAGGATTTTCTTTATTCCGTTAATGCCGTGGATTTATTAGAATTGAGCAATTAATAAAATCAGAAATGTTTTACAAGAAGTTACGAAATAGGAACACTTATAAAATTTATGAAACAAAGTTGCATATTTGTAAGCCTATTTGTGAATAAGTGTTAATCAAATTAATAAATAAATTAATAAAACATTTTTTATGTCAATAAATATCGTAAAATTTGTCTTAAGAATGTCATGGGTAACAAATTATCATAATATAAATTGAGATTGTGGTTGCTAAACCTATTTCTAAGGGAAACCTATTTTCGGGATTGGATTTCTATGATATATAGTGTCCACAGACTCTCTTTGAACCTACAGACCTATTGAATGCAACTCGGCCTTACCCAATACCGATGCCTTTCAGGATATGGTTAAGAAGGTTAATGAATCGGAAAACCAACGAACTGAATGATTCCAGAGATATACTAGTATCATATAGTAAATGTAGTTAACACGGGAACCCCTTCGTTATTTTTAAATCTAAAATATTAACTTATATTTTTTTAACGTCTTTTCTAAAATTATCATATAATTTTGCTCTGCTTATCAACCGTTATCAAAATGATACAATAAGAAAAGTCGTAGATAGTTTTGGTTACATTTCATTTTTGAACAATTATTGTTAATATTTTTTTATGCCACTGAATATACCACTGAAGTATTTATTCATAAATATAATTAAAGGAACTTACCTTATTATTCTGCGATATAGAAAAGTCTACGCAAAGCATTTAATTCGTGTGTAAGAAATAACAATATTTTTGTAAAGCAATCCATATCTAATGACAACAAAGACTTTGTACACAAAGACAAAGATGTGCTCCTTGTAAAAACAAAGGTCTCCTACATTATTGCTTTTGTTAAAACATATTGGTAAATAAACAAAATTGTAGAGACTTCTGAATGTGACGTATCTAATGAGCTACCGCACAATATATCAAAGGGTTATATGATATTCCTTATGATCGCAACTACAAAGCATTTAAGGAACCATTCACACGAGGTCCATTAGGAAAGGAAGTAATTCGTTAATGGGTTACAGAAATGGGTACCGGGACAATACAAATTGTCCCGAACCTTCCTATTGGAGTTGCGGAGTTAATGGCGTTTTTACCGGACAATGCTGACTCAGTCCACAATTGGACTGAGGGGAGAAATAAGGGAGGGATCTTAGTCTTTCAGTAAGCGGATGTCTATGTCTATAGAAGCGATTAATTGAACATCACGTTAAGTGACCTTTTATTGATTGACTAGTAGAGAACATACATACATTTTAGTGGTACGGTATCAAAGGATAAAAACGCAGACTCCGCTGTCCGTCTGTCCGTCTGTTCATCTGTCCGTCTCCCCATCTGTCCGTCTGTCTGTTTGTCCGTCTGTCCATCGGTCCGAATGTCTGACACTAGGCTGAATCTCATGAACCTTATAGCTAGAAAGTAGAACTTTTCACAGGTGATGTATATCCGTTGCTGCTATAACAACAAATATGTACTAAAACCGAATAAAATAAATATTTAAAAGCGGCTCCCATACAATAAATATGTTTTTGTTGCCATTTTTATAGAAAATGGTGCGGAACTCTTCGTGCGCGATTTCTACTCGTACTTGGTCTATTTAATTGGAATGTACTCTTTATGATGTGTTTGCAAACATACTTTATAAATGTTTATGGACATTTAGGTAGATTTTGAGGCCATAGAATTTGATAGGACATAACTAAATTACATCCCTTAAATTTTAGCAAGTTATTTTACTTGCTGAACTTGGGCATATTAGAAAACTGTGGTGAGACAGAAACATTCACAAGAGTCGTTCCAACTTAGCCCCCAGTGGCAACAACATATGTGACAGAGTAACATGTACTAATTGAAGTTAAAGAAAAACCGCGCGGCAGTGATAGCTTACAGGAGAATTGCGTTGTCGATTGCTACATTTCCTATATATTATAGAAGTAGTAAAATGAGCAATCAGTCCATCTGATGGTGGCAACTGCTGCTCATGCACGTCTGAAATCAACTCCTTATAAGATAGATATTCGATCTGAGGTCAACCACAAGTGCTTTGTTACCCCTGAGGAGTGAGTTGGAACGCCTCGGATAAGTATTTATTATTAAGAAAGAAATAACTTTATTTCGTAGTACACACAACGTAACAAGGGAAAATAACCGTCATTCAACACAATAATAAAAACAGAAGCGCTTTACGCTGCTGTTATAACGTAGCAAAAAGTGTGGCGTTGGTGCAACCGGAGTCGATCCAGAAAGGGTTCTATCACCTTTAAAAATCATTAGTTGCTCTTCACAGCTAAGACAAGTCTCTAATGGGCTTTGGGGCAGTTGGGGAGTGTAAGATAATTGCGGGTGGCGGCCATTTCCCGCGTCCTCCAGCGAGTCGGCCGGACGCTTTCCGGCGCGCTGCTACACTTATCCGATGGCTACATCGTTTTTTATGTGACAAAAGTACCTCTGAATATACTTTGTTACACTGATTTGATCACAATGTACGTGGTGGTGTATTAAACATGTGGTGTATAGAATTAAGTTTAAAAAAATCTCAATTGCGAATCGTTCGCACAAAGCCTTCTGTACCATTATCTACAGATTGTAAACAACAACTAAAACGACATTAAACACTACAAAGATGTTAGTTATCTGTAAATTTTAAGTTAATTTCAACTGTCTAGCTATCATGGTTCATGAGATACAGCTTACGGACAGACAGACGGACAGACAGACGGAAAAACAGACAGCGGAGTCTTAGTAATAGGATTCCGTTTTAATCTATGGGTACGGAAGTCGCAAAAATAAGCAATTAGCGCCCAATTTACTTCAATTACTTTTTATTTTAGGTATTTTTACGTATGACTACGTAGCGCGCTTAGGCCATCGGCTTTTATGAATGGTAATTGATTCACAAAGTTAGGCATAGTCGGCGCATTCATGACATAGGTGACCGCCATTAGCTTAAATTTTGTGCCCGCTTCTGTGCTTTAGTGAGCATGTTAGGTCGTTAACAACTTGGCCTATTCATAACTCCACTAATTCATACTTCCCTTTAATACTTCGCTTTGGAACTGCATGGTAATGAACGCTTAAGTTTGTTTGCGTGTATGTATGTTTGATTGTTACTCGTTCGCGCTAAAACTACTGGTCGGATTTCGCCGAAATTTGGCACTTAGTATATTACCTGGATTAATACATATGTTATCATTACTAAAAGACACATTCAATACAAGAATACAATAATGTATCTACATTTAGCTCAAAGCTAACATAGAATACGTTAACTTGGAATTACTTGTTTAAGTAAGAGCACTGTACAGTTCTAAAGCCGGTATTACTTCTACGCGAGAGCCACAAAGTTTCGATATTAAGAAAGTCGACACGACGTGTAAGTGCGGGGCGACTAATGTGAGAATGTTCTGTGAAGTCGCGTCTCACTCGCCGACTTCCGTCGTGGTTAAACACGCTGGATATTAGCCGAGTTTAGCGAACATACTGAATTATACTTACGGTCTTTATGCTTATATATCCTGAGAGCTGACGCTGAAATAGTATTTATACACATATGATTGAAATAGTAAACGAGAATGCAATCCACTTAATATTGACGACCCGCTTGGTGGAGCGGTCACCATGCCGGTCTGACGCGCAGTGGGTTCCGGGTTCGATCTCCGGCCAGACAGACATCTGAATGTTGAATTTATTAGTACGTTCTAGGTCTAGGTATGTGTGTATCCGTCTTTGCGTGTATTTATGGCACCCACGACACAGGAGAAAAGCCTAGTGTGGGGGCAATGAGTTTAGAGAGCATTTGTTCGTCTGTTTGTAAGTTGGAAGGCACCAAATTTTCCTTTTCATTTGCTGTATAATTTTAAGAGTGCTGTGTACTTTCCGTTGGCGATTCTTAAACCAATAAATAAATGTATAAGTGGCAACTGTCGCGCATGGATGTCTGTAAACAACTACATACAGAACAGGAATTATATCTGAAGTCAATCACACATGCTACTTCCGAGGACTAAAATAGTCGCCTCATATGAAAGTTAGCCGGCAAGTACTCCCTTCCACGGAAACACAGGAATTGCTTCGCGCTAGAAATAGCTGTGCCGGTGGTAACTTCCGGTTGAACTATGGTCTTTCTACCACTTTACAAAAGTAATTAGTGACTTTGTAATGTTAGAAATTTCGTAAAAATTGGTTAAACGCTTTGTTTTACTTTTCTGGTTTTATTTTGAAGAGTGTGGTAAGAAAGCGACAAGACGATGTTGCAATTCAGTTTTTAGGTAAGCATCTATGGTGAAACTATCTTCAACTGCTTACTACTTTACTTATTTTACAAAAAATAATATAATTGTTCATAAAATATGTTGCTAATTCGTCATTATTAGTCATGTATAATCAATCCAGAAATCAATCACAATTTTTTGTGAAATCAGGTCATAAAGTAGGAACAGCTGCGATAAATCTTCTATAACACCATTAAAACCATAAAAGCACAATTATTAAATAAGTGCGGAACTTTTATGGTTTCGCACTTATGGCCAAACCATAAAAGTTCCGCACCTTTAAAATGGTTTCAGAAGTCATACAGTGAGTAATTTTATATAGCGGTTTCAGTGAAAAGTTCATCCGACCGCCCCCTCGTAGTTCCGCTTCACAAAGATATTAATATTCGCGTCCGCGTCACAAAGGCTGTGTTTGAGCGAATGTGTGTCAGCGCGCCTCAATTACAACAACGAGAGCCAGAAAGAAGTTTGATAACATAGTATGTTTACATATTTAAGAGGATTTTATTGAGTATTCATTGATGTAAAATAAATAATTGTCTTTTTGGAAGACGCATATGAAACGCATGTCTCCATGAGTTGTACCAATTTGGTCCATAGATGTAATTAAATATTATTAAAATTGATTATTTTAAATGCAAATATAATGGTAAATTCATAAGTGCCTATCTTATTTTATAAATATTATAAATTCGAAAGTGTGTAAAGATGTTTGTTACTTGTACTTTTTGCTTTTTCACGTAAAAAAATCTGGTCGGATTTCGATGAAACTTGATGCAAAGATAGTTTATGACTTGGATATAACGTGGTAAGCATGACAGAAGCGAGTGGAGCCACGGGAATAATCTAGTAATTTATATTTACTTAACTTTAATTTTCACAGAGATAGTCGTTTGAAAAGTCAGTCATCAAATCGCTAGAGAGCTTCTCAATACAAACGCATAATATCCGAATGTAACTGACATTTGACCTTATAGATATATCTAAAGTTCAATGCGTCCTTCCTGTGAAACTATGTTGAGGGAGGCTTACTGAGTAAATATGATATCCGAAATACCCAGTAGCCAGTGGTCGGGAACCTTTATTGATAGTGTCTCGGTGACTATGACGTAGTAGACGACCGGGGAAGAAAACAATCTGACAGTTATGAACGGTTTGGGGAAACCTCTCAATCAATCGTTAAATAATAAACTATCAACCTTCTTGTGCCTTTCAAGTTACGTGAGTAAAAAAGGTGACATTGAAGAATTAATTCAACGTGAATACCACACAATTTATACAAAAAGGACATGATTAAACTAGACGTAAAACGTTTTCTACAGACACAATTCAATAATAATATAATGGTTTCTCATTCCGTTTACTCCATGTGTGTTGGATTATTTTTAGTTATTTGTTTTAAAAATAATAAATTGTACTTTAAAATAAATTCTTGTGACGACATACTTAGGATGGACACGAGAAGAGACGGGATAGTGGCGTCTATATAGAAAAACATAATTGAATTAATAAAAAAGAACCTAGAAGCCGTGCACACGAGTGCCAGTTTTCTAGGCTGATCCTAGAATGTATGAAAATATAAGTTAGAGATAAACAACTTAATTCATTATTTTAACAAAAGAGAAAGAAGTTCCCTCTCCGTATACATTTATAATTTACGTAAATTATTTTGATAAAGATATTTTAACCTTTAAGAGCTTTTTACCTACAAACTTGGGTTTAAAAGTAATATAAAATAATAACTTGGAATATATAAAGGGAATGTAGTCATTGTCTTATATTATATTAGCCTTTTTAGCGTTGGCATAAATTATAAATTGTTACTAGACTTCTCTGTACGTAAAATAAACACTCTGTACATAAAAAATATTATTATCTTTAATGAAAATTTAGGTTAAAATAAATGTTTCACAGCCATCTTTGCAACATCCTTCGAAATTCTATGTCATAATTGTATATAGACGCCTAGACGTCTTTTTCATTTTATTTGCTTTGAGTCTAGATGAGAATCCGGCGAGGTGTGAAATTTATATTTTAGACCTGTTGTAGATTTGGTTATTGAATAATTTGATACCGAATTTTCCTTTTGTGCGCCTTTAATCATTTACCTCAATCACCTTTAGGAGTGGGAAAAGGATTGATATTATAAGGGCAAATAAATATGTATTTTATAACAAAATTTAGCGCAAACGAAGTGATTAACACGATTATAATATAATCGAGAAACTAATTTTTTATTCAATAAATAATCCTGTAATGTTAACGTAAAGTTACAAAGAATGTTACCATGATATAATAGTATGGAGTCATCTAACGGCGCGTCATGTGGACTGACGTTAACGTCAGGCTTAATCACTGAACCGACGTCAAATAGGTTGAGCTCAGTTGACGTCCAATCACTCTAAGTAGACACATAAATTGAGTGTAAAAATATCTTTCTGAGAATGTGCGGAAATTTTACAATTTTATTGAAGGAACCCTGTCAAATATTCAGCGCATAAGTATGCTGATACGTATAGTATTTAACGTAAACTTTGCTGGATTCTTCAGTACAAACTAGTTATTACAAATAAACTTATTTAAAATGAAATATTAACTGAATCTAAAATCTATGCAAGCATTAAAAAAACTTCCTATAATGCTAAAGGCAAGCCATCAAGTTAATGCCTTCTAAGAAACTGTAATTTCTAGAAGCTCTAAAGAAAGGAAATTGCGAAAGAAAATAAGAATGGCAGGAATAATGAGGAGCTGTGTTTGACAGCTAGGTTAGTGTCGACTTGCACTATCGAGAAAGCCTTCACATTATAGAACCGGCTACAGTTACTGTGCCGACAATGTGGTAGCCGTTACCTGTGCATGTAATTATTGCGATTATAAAACATAATAGTGTAATACTCGTAATTGTATGGCTCCGTCCGAATCGGTCAAGTTTACCACGGTAGGTAATGAAAATGAGTATCCTAAGTGTTGATCTAGGTCATGAACTATCTGTGCGTTTAATTCAGTGAAATCCAACAAGTAGTTTTCGCGTAATAGAGTAAGAAACACACATATATCCTAACAAAGTTTCGCATTCATAATATTAATTAGATTGGTTCCATGTTGAAAAATATGTTTTTGTAACGTTGACACATATTAATTCTAAAATATTGGCTAACAGACAAGGATATGAGAGAAAATACATTTATACTTTCCAAATTTTTCATAATGGTATTTTTTTTCAGCAAGGTTTTTAACTCAGTCGAATGTATTTTATATTGTACATATTATTTGAATAAAAATGCATTAGATTTGTCAATGGAAAAAAAAAAACAAAAAGTATTATAATATTGTGAGTCACATAGAATGTCAACATTAATTTCAATGAATAAATAATTATTATTATTTCAAGATTTAACGTTGTTTCTGTGTAAAAATATCAAAATGACAACAAGTATTAAAATAAAAGTAGGGTTTAAATATTAATCCTGTCATAAAATATAAACGTCATTGTGAAAGTGTGAGAGTCACTGTAGCCATAAAGTTTTTATATTAAACGCCGCTGCACATTAGGAAAAGTTTAACCCTTGCTACAAAAGTGCTACGAAACTCGTAGACGTGCTACGAATAAAGCCAGTTAAGCGCTTAGCCTCCAGCTTAGACGCTCTCTTAACTGAAGTGTAGAATAAGTTTAAACTTTAAAGTTTACTATGAGATACGTCTTTATTCTTTTATATCCGGCTCAAATTTATATTCTTCTACCGTTGAATAATACACACGTATATAATTACATATTATAAATAATGCATTCCATAAGGTAACCATTTGATTAACAAAAGGCACAATTATATGCATTGGAATCTAATCTAGGCTTCTAGCGTAAGAGGTAAAAACTATACTATCTTGGCTCTGGTCTGCTTTATCTAGAAATAATAGAATAGAAATAATATGAGACGGAAAATGTTACATTTGTATTTATGTATTTGTAATAATGCTTATTCACAGTTTTTACATATATGTACGATGTACATTCAATATACTCTACAGGTTTTGCGCTAATAATAGTTTGTAAGCCTACAAGGTATACTTATAAATCAAAGATTATTAAGATAATTATAACTTGTAAAGAACATACAACAACATACAACGTATACAAGGGAAATCTCTTTAATGCTGTAATTTTAATTTATAAAACAAAAACATTATGAAAGCATGAAAACATCGTGAAAAACAGTTTTATTTAAAGAACACCGTAAAAATATTCATACGTGGTAATGTCATCATTATATTTAATGCGCTTGCGTGATTCCACGCTGATATGGTCTAACGGGGCTCATTGAGAAGACAACGTCGGCCGTTCGTCTTCTTTACGGCACCTATAGGGGTGATTGATGTGATGTGTTCTAAACTTACATTTATTTCACTAACAGATTTTGTCTTTATATTCTTAGAAATAAGTTATTTATTTATTTTTAGATGTACTATCGACTTATCACAAAACATTTATAATAAATTATCTAAAGTAACGCAAGTTCGTGTAATTTGCCATTATTGGCATATTTGTTGTTTTTTTTTTCAACTTAGTTAATCACATAATAAGTTCAATTTAGTCTAAGTTTTAAGAATTTTTATCGTTTCGTGCTACAATTGAGTCAATGAAAATGTTTTTTATTATTATTATATACAACTATAACATTATTATATAGAAATAATGCAGCCTTACACGTGCGGTTTCCAAATAAAGAATATCGGTATAAGATATGCGTTTTTTGGTAATTAAATAACCAAAGAAGTTTTTTGATAAGTAAAATCTTTAATATTTTTGTGAATATGAAAATATGAATTATTCCTAAAGCATGTTATGATTTTACTATTACCTACTTACTTCAAAAATATTTTATTTCAACTCTTGGACTACAAAGGAAATTATTTATTAGCCTTTACTTTTCAGACAGTCTAATTGAATTAAATAATTAATGTTACTTAGAAATATAATTTTAATTATATTAAATATTATAATATTCATTAGAATAGAATTAGGCTAATAGAATTTATGTACATAAACTTTGTTTTTGTTTTACTATAACAGTTTCTTGGTAACAAAAATCCTTTAATCGAACCTTTATTATTTTCAGATCATAAGTAGGTATCATGTATTTTTTAATTGACGACCCGCGAATTAATGACGACCCTTGTGGCCGAGCGGTCACCATACCGATCTAACGCGCAGTGGGTCCCGGGTTCGATTCCCGGCCAGACAGACATCTGAATGATGAG
>DWNE01010294.1:0-10421 GCA_018249875.1 Cecropterus toxeus
CCGTCAGAACGACAGGCAGGACATGTTTCGACTTGTTTTATGCGGGTATTACTTTTGTTTGTTTTGTTTATTGTTTAGTGTGTCACTGAGCCGCATAGATAACGTTCGTGTTAATCTCGTACAAGAAATTCGAATTGAATTTAATGGTTTTTTAAATCAACCTAATCACCTAATTATATAGCATTTCATCCTCTCAACTGAAAATTAATAAGTTGAAAGATCCCTAAAAGATCTGCGAGAAATGTAACGGATACAGATACGGATCTTTTTTTTCCTTCGGATATCCGCGGATACGGATACTGATCTATACTAATATATAAAAATGTGATGTTGTGTGTCTGTTTGTTACTCAATTACTAAGAACTAGTGGTCCCATGAATGTAGCTTATTTACTTAGTATAGGCTACCTTTGATTTTGATATCTGGCATTATTTAAAGCTATAAAGCCGGGCTTCTAAGCATGGTTAGATACTTCAGCTGATAAGACAGTAAAATGTAATTAACCCGCATGTTAGCCATGCTTCGGCCCTACCAAGGCCAATGCTGGACATATGCTTCCCTATATAAGGTGTATTCACCAAGTCACACGGTGTTGGACACCACAGTGGATGCTGATGTTACACAGGAAGACAGAGCTGCCTAAAATACTAGATTTTACCCTTTAGTCATCTCCTATGTCATCTATGGGAAGAGAGAGAGTAGTGTTATTCAAGACTGCAAATTTCATCTTTATTTTGAACTGTATTGGAATGTAAAAGATTTTTTTACGTCTCCCCAAATTCTGAGAGGAGAACATGAGCATATTATAACTTTTCAATTAAAGATCCCGTGTAATGTTTATAAATTATTATTATGCTTCCGCTCAATAATCGCACAGTGTGAACGAAACAGACCAATCTCAAATTTTAGGAAAATTAAGTTAAATATTTAAAACTACTGCTAACATAGTTTATAGTCTAACGAATTAAAGTGATGATTTCATGCTGGAAAAAAACGAACGTAGATATAATAACTGCGCTGTTTACAACGCTCTCCAAAATTTGAACACAATTTAGTTATTTCAGAAAGAACAAATTTTGATTTAGGTCCCTTTTATTTTCAACGTGTGATATGTGAGCGAAAGGTATAGTGAACATACTCATACTCTTGATAAAATTATCCTTTTTTTTCCAGCAAGCAAAATGCAAGGAATTGCCGAAGTACGACACAAGCCTAGGGCCAATCAACGGCAAGACGTCGTCTGTAGGCGACAGCTCCTGCTGCCTCCGCTAGTGGACATAATATTTACGAATTTATCTCACTGATATTATTAGCGTTGTTGTGTTGTGCCGTTTCTATAGAGACCTGATAATTGTCTATGGATTTAATTATTATTGTCTATGAGGAGTATTTACATTTTTTACTTTTTTATTGGTGCTCGAGATTTGTGTTTTTATTTATTGCATTTTTTATTGTTTTATAATTGTTTTATTTGTTATCGAATGAATAATGATTACATAAATGAAAATATTTGTTAAACATGGTATTAAGTTAGGAAATGGTGCAATATTGTCTATTGGTGGCTCTGTAGGAACGTCACACAAATTTCTGTATTTTGTAGTACTGAGATCATTCCATTTGCTTGTAAGCATACACACTGTCACAATTTAATGTATACAATAGAATTATTGTAAAAAGAAGCGTGTATTTATACGCATGTTAGAAGGTATATTTCTTTATCGTAATCAACATTTTTATGCATTAAATAAAGTAAAGTAACGAAAATAACTATTAAAAACAGGGCCGAATTTAGAGGTCTGGAGGCCTTGAGGGAATTAAGATAAGGAACTCTCTCCCATCCCGAAATATTTTCTGAATAAAATATAACTAAGTTAATTCTTTTATGCTCACCCATGTAGAAATGTCATTCGGCAAAGTCACCTAATCTCTGACAACTGCGTATATGTAATTAATTTGACCAACAAAAATAAAGGTTCAGGTCCAAATGCGATTTTTGAAAGGTTTTTTTTTTCAAAGTTACTGTGGAGTGCTCTAAATCCGCCTCTGATTACCAATAAATGATGCGGTACATCGCACGACACTATCCTACAAAAAACACAATGTCGTCATCTAAAATTTGCAAAAAGAAGAAGATAAACAATATGTTCCAATTTAATTTTACATAGTTAATTGTACTGTACATTGTGTATTATATAAATTATTATTAGTGAAGTTAAATATTAAAGTATATTTTTTTAATCATACCGTTTCCGAACCATTAAATGCATATCAAATCAAATGTATATCAATTAGATGATAATTGTTACACATTCATATTTACTTAATTATTTTTATTATTAGGACGTATGTACACGGGGCTGGTTTTACTCAGTTTTAGTTAAGCTGTTTGCAAAGCTCGTTTACCTCTTCGCTTTAATTACATTCATGGAAAGTAAATCAAAAACTGAGTGTTGGATTCCATTTTACAAGAGAATAAATTACGTTCTTGCTGATTTAACTTTATACTGTTTCCTACTACATCTATTTTTAGCGTGAAGTATTTCTTGCGTTTCGGTGGAAGGTTGTCGTTGGCGGCTCGCTTTCATATGAGGCGAGCATCTGAGTCCTCGGGAGTAGCAACGCATCTGTGATTGACTTCAAATGAAACCCCTATTGTAAACGAAGTTTATTAAAGATGTCGACGGGTGGCAGTAACCACTTACCATCAGGTGGACTACACGTTTGCTTCTTCATTCGTATAAATAATTACATTTATGAAAACATTTTCCAAGCTGCGATCACTTATAAAGTGTCCTTAAAATGACCCAATCAGAAATATGTCTGCTTCAATCTATATTTCCATCTGAAAAGTTGAAATGACACTGTAATTGCCATTTTAATCACGTTTTAAATATGTGTGTTTTGTTTTTCATATTTTTTTACCTAATTGTTAAATCAGCGTGCTTGACGCGTAAAAACCGCCTCGTGTGTGAAGCCTAACTATTATATTTTTATCGTGAAACCCAATTTATACATTACATTGTGACAGTGGATATAGATTAAAGTTTTGCTGTTGCTATTTTTTGTTATACTTATTATTATTAATTAATTAAAATTTTAGAGTACTTAGATGCATATTGAAACAGTTAACTAGACAGTGTATAGGTTGTAATGTTATTGAAATATTCAGTAGGACATAGATGCCGATCTTTACTATTTGGGGAATAGTCATAAAATATGTGTACCTTGATTTCTTTTTTATATTCTTTCTTTCCCAGTGACAATACCAGAAAAAGAAAACAAATATTAACACGACTTCTATATATTTTTAACCGACTTCTATATGTATTTTACGTGTAGTATAGTATTACTCTGAGAATATATTAATATCCTGTTTCTGTGTTCGTTTTGAACAAGACGGGAATTAGTGTGCTTACAAGCACTTTATCATTTTTATGTTCCTTAAAATGTTATGACATGTTTTATGGATGTTCCCTTCTTACATGTAATTATTTTAATTGGTATGTCACAGTCTTGTAAGGGCGATTACATACGGCGCGTAATAACGATTTTATTTCTTATGCAAATTGAAAGAGTGCCTGTAAATCGATGATGCTGTTTCAATTAAAGTAGATTAGTTTGTGGTACTAAGTTCACTGCATACACTGCGAATCGTAATGTTGCCGCGACCGCAAAGTTTGCTACAATCTTTCGATGTTCTTGTGGTTGTCGGCTCACTTACCATGAGACGATTATCTCATCAGAAGAAACGCATCTGAGATTGATTTTAAATAGATGTTCTATATGTTCCCTTATTATATTATGATATTCTCCTGTTCTATATGTAACTGCTTACAGGTATCCAAGGGCGGCAGTGATTGCTTACCGTCTGGTAACAGCCTGCTCGTTTGCTACTTTTTTGAATAAATTAGTACTTTAGAGTTTCCGTTATACTAGAACTTTATAGCGTCGTGAGTAATCGCCCTAAACGTACAATTTACAAGTGTATGAAGTAAAGCTACTGATAACCTGGTTATAAAATAATATTGGATATTGCTAGCATTAGGTACTGATAGTTGTTGGTATTTATATGACGGTGAATTGAATTTGTCTTTGATATATAAAATAAGTTTGGGAGGGTAGATTCATGGGATGAAAGCGGAATCTATGTAGGTATTCCTTTACCTTGATTCTCATTTCACTCGTCTTATGTTATTTATGTTCATGTCATTCACATTATCGAAAAGAGATTATTATTTATGTGGAATGATTTGATAATCTATTTTTTTCTTAAGAATTATCTTTTACATTGTCTTGTGCTTCAAGATTATAGAAGTCTAAATCACTATCTTCAGCTTTCATACCCTTATATGTCATTTCTTTCGTAGACAGTCAATACATTAATAACTGAAGAATGAATAAATGAACGATATAACTCATTCTTCTCCTGGGAATCCTCTTTGAATTGACATTTCTTCCAACTGGTCTCATGTCCTCTGAGCGCCCTCTTTCTTTCTTAAGTCTCTTCAGTTTCTCAGGCCTCCAGGTCTTAATGCATACTCTCCATGTATTTACCCTCCCAGTTCGTGGTGCATGCAGGTTGGTTATGTTGAAACTCATATACACAAGATGAAGAGCCACACAAATGTATTGGGTTGTTCAGCTGTAGAAATATATTTCGCAGTAAGATCTCTTTCACAAGGCATGAAACATTTGCTTCAAGCGTAATTTGCTTGGCGCTGCCAACGTCAGCGTTGAGCATTAAAGCAAATTTTTGAACTGTAGTGGGACTTCTTACCGTACTAGCATCTACTACAGTCGTGTCAACGGTATGGGGCGGGGGGTGGTATAAAGAATATTTTGGTCTAGGCTTTCCTCTTTGCCCGGGCAAATTGCTCAACGCTGTCGCTTGCTGTACAAAGCGAATGTTTCGTGTCCGAACGGTTAGTATTCTGTAGACGCTTGTAGTCAAGTTTAGTGGTCTAGTTGAAATTTATATGGTGATTCTTATTGATTAAACGTTATTAATTCTGTGCTTTATAATAATTCACAGTTTGTTAAAGTTCTGAATATGTTACAAAACTTCAGGTTCAGCAATTGGTTGTGCAAATGGTAACAGACAAAAAGTTGATCATGCCTAATGATCGACGGGAACGTAAATATATAAAGGAGAGTTGCCGATGATTCTTAGCCTGTATGTACTTACTCTCTACTTGAGTGACTATCTTGAGTGACATTTATTAAAACATTTTTAGAATTCCAAAACCGAACAAACCAAACAATACAGACTTATACCAAAAATAAAACAGAGACTAATTTATCAGTATTTCGTCGGACTCAAGCTAGCTATATATATTTGGTTGGTTTGTCTATATCGTCTACGCCGCTGTCTTTATGGTTTGATCCAACACAACTTAAACAATTTGGTAACTTCAAAAAATTCGGTAAATGCAAAATATTTTATTAATTCAATATTTAATCCACGCGGCATTTTTTAAACTAACGTGTGGCTCTCATAGTTTTCTAGTGAAGACCAATACTGACAGGGCCAGTTTGCACACGTATTTAAATATAGTTGTCAGTGGCTGTGATTCTGTAAAATTGTAAATCATTGATCGACCGTTACATATGTGAAAGAACTGTGTTACATTACATTATCATGCACCTTGTCTTGTGTTTTTAATGTGTTTAGGGTGCTCCTAAATTGGTTACATTTAGTTTGGAGGTTCTGACAGTGGCTGATATTTTCCAATCTTTTTTATACAAGCAGATATGAAGAAGGATATTTTTTCTCTTATATATTTTAATCTTTTTAGAAGCACCTAAAGTACAGATTAACGAGAGTTTTATTTTTATCTTTTTGAAATACGGTTATTTCTTCCCAATTAGCAATGATTGCTAGAGATTTTTTTAACTGCTATGTTGTATTATTTAAATAAATTGTTGTTTTGAATTAACTATACTTAGTGTTAATGTTAACATTGTATTTATTATTAGGTGCCTATTTTTTGGATCTTTATAATATAATATTTTATCATCACATTAACATATTTTGCACCTTGGTGTCAGATTGTTTCGATATTTGTAGTTAAATTGGTGTTTAGTCGTGGAGTGTTAACGCGATTTAATTTAAAAGGAACTTAAGCATTAGCGCCATCTATAAATTAAGTCATTCGAGTTTTATTTATTAGTATTTTTTTACCCCTCCGCCGTCTTTGTCAGAGCTGGTCATATTTGTGAGATAGCTGTCACATATATTGAATTATTACTTGCAATTTCAATCAACTTCAAATCAAACGTGAAAATTAAGGAATCATGAAAAAAATATTTTTGTAGTATTTATGCAGTACACATTTCGAACTTTTACTTTCATAACGCATGACGTCTTAAAATTTAGCACCCCTCCACCCTTTGTCACTTTATATAACACTTTGTCGACTCCTCTCTCCCCCTTAGCGTGTGACGTAATTTATAGATGTGCCCTTATTAAAAAGATATCATACTTTATGGCAATTTGTACAAATAGTCTATTACAAGCTAGTGTAGTTTATAAAATTGTACACAATTGGCAAACCGTATGAAGATAATGACTACTAACGAAAACAGTGATTTGTGATTGTGTTAATGATTGTACGTAAAACTCTTGATCTGAAGTTAAAGCTACTTATTCTGGTTCGATCATCATCCATAAGTAATTATCACCAAAGAAATTGATTTATTGTAATACTCGCAATAAATAAATGAATCACTTTGGATATATGTGTTGTTTTATTATTTTGTGTACCTACCCATTATTCGATTTTATTTACGTGGAAGTACGAATTTTCAATATACCTTAGTCCAAAATAAATGATGGTTATGAATCGTAGGTAGAATGTGTAATAATCGACGATATAAGTTTAAATGCACAAGTAGAGTTGTTTAATTCTGCGAAGTGCAAAATGAATGACTAAAAATAGCGTAATAAGTATATTACGATGTCACCTTGTGGAATTTTATACGCTCATTGTTAAAGATCGCAACGTAAGATTGATTTGGAAACTAACGTTATTTTTCCCAATGTTACTTCAATTACTAATAAGAATAATTCATGATATGAAAAAATTATCTAGAAATATAAATTCGTAACACATTTAATGAAATAAATTTGTCGCGCTTAAAATTTAAAATCAATCTTTACCTCGTAACTGTAGATGTCGCCCGTACCGTTTCAACCACAGAGTACATTTGTATATACGTTTCAACATTCATAAAACATTTAATTGTTGCATGGTACTTTTAATTTTTATATTTTAAAACTTGTAAATTATTCAAATTAAAGTAAAAGTAGAAAATATAAAGTAAGTATATAATAATTAATTGTAAGAAAATCTCATTGTTATAATTCTGTAGCTATAAAAACTTTCAAAGTATAACTTCTAATACATCGAGTTTTAGACTTCATAAAATACTTAAATATTCATTTTTGTTACAAAATTAACGCGTTCGCATTGGGGTTAATAAACAAAGATTAAATAAGTAATTTATTATTTTAATAATTTATCATTGCTAGTAGCATTGACTACGGAATTTCATTATCGATCCGTAGTTAGCCACACTAAATGTCGCTTGAATTGAAATGGCCGACGTTTAGGGGGAGTGTCTAGCCGAAATCGGATTTTATAATTCACTAATTACTACAAGGTAAGTAAATAATGTTATTTAGAAATTGGTGTATTATAATGAACCTATTAGTTAATTTTTTGCATAATTATCTTTAAAGAATTCATTTCATTTGAGCATTTCCGGCCTCTCAACCCGGTCAAGTTATTCAAAACAAAGTGTTTTGTGTTTAGAATATTTAGTGCGCTGGTTTATAAAATCTTACGAAGTTACCTTTATGTTCGAACGTTTTTAAACCTATATAATCAGATACGTGAGTTGATATCATAGATAAATTGTTTTGCATTAGGATATTTTGATTTTTTTAAATCGAGTGTAGTATTGAATTTCTTTCGTAATTTATTCCGTTCAGTGAGTATTCGTATTGGTGGACTACGTGAAATGTGTTTCGTCAACAATAAACTATATCGGGCTTTCTTAATGTGACATAGCAGCGTTGCTAATTCGTAACAGGTGACAAAATTGAACAAAAGAAAAATTGTTGCAGATAACCGCATCGCCTCTCGGAGGCAACTTACATTCCATTTTTAAAAGACTGATAACTTTAAAAAGTGGCTCAAGATGGCCTGGCGTTTTAAGGCCTCTAAGTATAAAAATGCGGCACCGATCGTGCCTAAGCCCGAAGCATGTATACGAGATATATGCGTCGGGTCATATCAGACTTATGGGAACAATATTTGCGCCTCGGCTGCCTTCATGGCGTTCAACTGGGAACACGTCGGGTCGAGTATGGCTGTGCTGCCGCTGGACGACTGTGGAAGGAAGAGCAAGACTATGCCGTTGCTGCATGCTCATTCGGACACTATAACTGACATGGAGTTCTCTCCATTCCACGATGGACTTCTCCTGACCGGGTCCCAGGACTCATTGGTAAGTATAATGTAACAATTTTGCGAATGTTTTGAGTGAAAAACAAAATAAGTGCTAACCTACATGTTGATCAGAGCATTGAATACACTCGCCTTTCTAATAGTCATTTTAGCAAACGATGATATGCTTGTCCTACTTAATTTATGTTTAGATAATGAATTATTATGTTAGCTTTTATTCCTAATGACCATATTCAATTATTTTACTAATTGGTCATTCAGATAATGATAATTCTACGTTATCTATTGTCATAGATCTATTAAGATTTAGATTGGTCTGTTTTCACCCATAGACACTAATATAGATCTAGAATAAATGATTTATTTAAAGGCAATCATAAATGAACATAGCACTAATTTTGAATCTGAAGTCTAAAGAAAAGTAAACTAGTACATTTATTGTGTCAAACTATCCCTTCAAAATACAGCTGTGCATACAACTTCTTACCTATATTAATAGGCTGACACAAAATAGCTAAGAAAATTTATTTTTTAGTTTTTCAACAGATTTTTCCTTTTTTATTGGTTTGGACGTTCACCCATCCAAATTCTGACTGCGCTCAATGCTGCTTAACATTGTATTTCAGGTGTGATATATACAAACCTCTTGGTTAAGCATAAGTTTTTGTAACTAGGCAAATACAAAACAATACCAACCACTATTTCTTTTTTTTCTCAAGCAATTATTTTTTTCTTTGCTGGCTCTAGACAAGAAGTCAAATGTATGGCAAGATACTGGCCAGTTTTTATTACCCATGTAAAAAACAATATGGTTAAAAAAACTAAGTTATACAAAGAAAAAAGACAAACCCTCTAAATTTTATTGCCTCTTATTCTTATTAATATGTTCAGTCACACATGATACCTAAAATTACTATCAAACTGAACATATAGATTACATGCTCAGCTGATTTAAATAATATAAAATGTTATGTGTTACTTCTTGTAACTGACAATTTGTAACAAAATAAATTTCATTTGAACTAATTATTGCCTTGTACAAAATCCTGTTCTTAGGTGTTAATTTCCTCTTAGGGAACAAAGGGTAAAACGTAATCACATGTTGATAACATAAAAGTGCAGTAAAGTACACATCCTGTTACCATAGTCCAGTTCTGTTATCTTTTCATGTAAACAATCTTATGTGTATGCACTATATTCAATATTATTTTGTGTGCATGGAGGCAGTTAAGGAAAATAATAGATTTACACCAGGAATGTATATTGTAGGCTTTGTTTTGTTAATTTTGTATTACAGCAACTTAATTTATCTGGCTCACATATATATGAGGCGACCATCTTATACCTTGGGGGTGGCAATGCATCTTTGATTGACTTCAGATAGAATCCCTGTTCTAAATGAAGTTGCTTACAGGTGTCCATGAGTGGCAGCAACCACTTAGCATCAGCTGGGCTGCATGGTCGTTTGTTACTTCATTCTTATTAAAACAATCATCATGCTTATGTAATAAATGTACAAAAATCAATCTTCATGATAATGTTTATGCAATTGTTTTTGGTGCAATGCTTCATTTTTCATTTAGGTGAATAAGACAAAATAGTTTTATCGTACTGTAACAGAAAAGATTTCGTGAAACATTTGTAAAGAAGATAACATCCATCCTGAAAGTTTTATCATCTTAGATATAAAAGAAAAATGACAGTTGGTGCTATCAGAATCTGATGAGTATCAGATGTACTTTGTTAATTAATGAAAAGTTAATTTGGTTATAATAGGTTAATTTCTTCTTTTTTTACCGACTTCCAAAAAGGAGGAGGTACTCAATTCGTCTGTATTTTTTTATTTTTTTATTTTTTTTTTTTTTTAATTTTTGATACATCGAAAGGGGGAGTAAAAGTGGACCGATTTTGATAATTTTTTTTTTTATTCGAAAGGGGTTGCTTACAGTT
>DWNE01010295.1:0-10420 GCA_018249875.1 Cecropterus toxeus
ACTCGCTGGCGGCATCGTCGTAGGTAAAGGCGCGAGCGAACGGACTACATTTAATATATAATAAGGCGGCGTTACAATATTAATTAATTTATTTTTTATTGCATCTTTAACATAATGAAAGCGAACATATATAATATTATAATAACAATATGTTTAGACCTAGCATGTGCCTGATGACTTGTTGCTAACCTTAATGCACTTTGGTTTCAATTTAATTATACATTTTTGACCAGTAAGTTCATACATCAGATTTCTCAAGTAAACAGCCTCTCTAGATGCCTTTGAAAGCGCAACATATTCTGCCTCAGTGCTGGATAAGGAAACAGTATTTTGCTTTTTACTTTGCCAGGAAATTACAGAACCACTAATCATAAAACAAAACCCAGTATAAGACTAACGATCTAGATTATCACTAGCCCAGTCTGCATCAACAAACCTAGTCAGCTGTACATTATCCTTATGATATATTAAACAATAATGTTTGGTTTTTTGTAAATATTTCTATATACGTTTAGCATAGCAAAAATGAGTTTCATTATAACAATTATTGAACTGGCTGAGGTAACAAAGACAGTATGACAAATCTGGTCTAGTTAGAACTGCTAAACACATAAGGCCTCCAATAAGCTTTTGATATGGAATGTTTACCGCACAATTTTGAGCCTTTTCTAGGTTTAACTTATTTTCAATAGGAGTATCTATAGATTTACAATTAGACTTATCAAACTTTAACAATAATTGCTCTATATATTCCTGCTGATCTATACTAATAGTCTTACATTCTTTGTTTACATTTATCCGCATGCCTAAGTAACGTCTAACAAGTCCTAAATCTTTTAATTTGAATTTAGAGCTTAATACATTCTTTAATTTTTCAGTCTCAGAAATATTATTTGAAAAAATAAAAAATCGTCAACATAGACAGCTACTATAATCTTCATATTCTCACAAAAAAATGTAAACGAACATGGTTTAAATTTACTTAATTTAAAACCAAAGTTAAGTAAACAATCTTTCACTTTTTCATACCATACGACTGTTTTAGTCCATAAATAGCTCTTTTTAGTTTAAGAACCTTTCCACTTTGATTATATACAAAACCTTCTGGAAATGACATATAAATGTTTTCCTTTAATTGTCCATTCAAAAAAGCTGTTGTCACGTCTAGATGTGTAATGTCCATGTCCCACTGTACACTCAGAGCGAACGACATTCTTAATGTAGAATGTTTTACTACAGGAGAAAAAGTGTTCTCATAATCAATACCACGTCTCTGCGTAAAACCCTTAGCTACGAGTTACCGCACTTTATCACTCACATCCAGTTTTTTATTAAACACCCACTTGTTTTGCACGATTGATTCATCACTAGGCATATCAACAATATCCCACGCATCATTGTCCTCGAACGACTGAAGCTCCTTACGCATGGCCTGTGTCCCAGCTTCTGGTCCATTCAGTGCTTCATGGAAATCTATTTGTTCGACTTCTCGACAAGAATTACTGGTGCACATGGTGTTAACGCCAAAACGATCTGGTGGTCTTCGTGTTCTCTTACCTTGTTTTGGTAATTCTGGTGTTTGTTGAACCTCACTACTCGAGATCTCTGTTTCTATGTTTGTAGAAAAAATAATTTTTCGACTGTTTTACACTAATTAACACAGTAATAAAACCGAAAATTATGGATATTCGCCCATTACTTATTAAAACACGTTGCTTTTCTGTAATAGACTAACTTTACTTTTCTAAATAGTTACACACAGTACAACATAGATGGCGTCACTTTACATATTAAAACATTTTTGTTATCTATTCTAATAGAATAAACTGGTAATGATTGTTTTCGTCCAGCCGTATATGAAGCAGATACTTTTTGATTATTTCAAACGTCTGCGATTAAAAACCACATGTTTTCTTTTGTCAAAGTTGAGTTTTAATAAAACTTAATTTAATTACTCCGGGAATGACGATCAATTGAACTTGGTCAACGTTATCTGCAATGCTTAAATAACTTGAAGTTCAACTTCTGAGGATTAAGTGGGATACTAATGGGTTAATCTCTCGATCTCAGAGCAAGTAAATAGCAAAAATAGTGAAGGTAGAGTGAACTACCATTCCATAAATATGTCGATTCTTTATACTGTTGTTACGGTCTCAGCTTTCTTAGATTGTGTTGCTATGTTCTAATATTCTGCATTTTTAGAGATACTGTCACAACCGTTAACTATGTTGAATTTAGGCCTTTTTCTTAACGAGTTTTGGTAACCGACTCTATGTCAATTATATAGAATAATTTTAATGTTGTTATGTTATCGTTAAAAGAAAATTGGATATCTTTATCATCATCAAGGTATGGGATCTCTGCCGCATTATAGCGCTCGACTTGTCGCATAAATTAAGCTATGGAATGGATGTTATTATTATCACAGCATCTGTTCATGAAACTTTAATGAATTTCTCTTTCAATTTATGTCACAATGTATTCTATTAAAAACTTTAAGTGTTTTCAGTGGCTTACATAAATCAAGTTATAATGAATTTTTACACGCTATATAAATCTCATCGTGAAGTAGATTTTTTTATCAAATAAGAAATTAATATACTATTAAATGTAATGCTACAATTTAAAACAATTTTATTTATAATAGGTAAATTTTCTACCATTAAACTAACGAGCTATTAGTTGACATTACGTATACTATATCAAAAGAAAAAAAGGAGATTATCAGTAAGACAAAAAAGTTCTTAAGGGATAAAAGATACGTATATACACTTCCGCCCCTCTCCTTAGGTTTTGGCACCCTTTTCAACTGTATCTGCAACTGTATCCGGTCCGCTGTAAAATAAGGTGCGCCTTAATATTACGCGGTATGAATAACGAATGTTTATGTATCTTGTTGGCTTGTGACAGCTTATCGTCCGCCGTTGGTACGGAAACTACGTCTCGTGTGATTGCGTGCGGCTCAGAATTTCTTCGGAGAGCAGTAAATATGGCATTTTTTATGTAAACGGTGTAAATGGTTCCCTCGGATATCAGCAAGTAATTGTATCCATATATTACAAACTCAAATATGCTAAAATGGATAGAAAGATTTTGTAAAAAGTTGACGAAGGTTAAATAGATATTTTTCCTAACTTCAATAATTGATAAATTCCATCGCAGACGAATTATTGAATCTGCCCAGATAATGCAATCCATGTATTACTCGAAATGCTTGTAAAATGAATTCGTTGAATATTATGTAGAGTTTCGCAGCATTCGGGTAATGTATCTCCGTTAGTTAGAAGCGACAATAATTCTGCATCACATACCAGTCGACTGTGGAACTATCTTCAACTGAACCAAACATTTTTAAAAGCCCCATCAAAGTATTGACAAATTTACAACTCATTATGTAAATACTAATAAGTATGTAAGTAATATTAATCATCGTAAGAATATACATATCATACGTAAATAACATAAACTTTTTATACCGTAAGTATCCAACAGATATAATATATGTATGTAGATTTGGGTACATACTTATTTTGATACTTATGTGTATTAAAATAAGTATATATACCTATATACTACGTTAAATAATTGAAAAAAAGAAATAAGCACTAAGGAATAGGCTAGGATATTTAATAGCTACTCAGCTTCCTCAATGCAAACAATACAAGCAATGTACTTCAAATCAATTGATTAGATTTGAAGTCGAGGTCCATCGGACCACGTTGCAACCACTCAAGCTACTCAGAGTGCTCAGTTATAGACCTCAATTCTATCTATTGTGGAGTCAAATTATTATGCCAATAACACTTATTTGTTCTCTGAGTTCATCGTAGTCTATTGTCAGTTCCTATAGGCTATCCGATAATCAGGGGATTCTGCAGCGTTGAGAGCCAATCCGACTGTCGTTCTCAATGAGAGCGCAACCACTCCAGCTGATCGGCTATACAATATAGCTGGTTATCTAAACGCTTGTGGAACTCGATTGTAGTTATGAAGATATATGATTAGCTACCGTAAGTAATGATATAGTAGGCAAAGTAGTAGGTCATTATTGTGAATATAAAATTATCTGTGTAGATGATCGATATCTCTTTATCCATATCCCATATCACTCCAACACTTTATAAAATTTAAATTGCAAATTGAAACCCACGCGAAAGTTATAAAATTATTCAAATACAGTACTTAATTGTTACTTTGTTTTAAAAGCATTAAAACAAAAAACTCGACTGCTTCAATTTTTGACGAAATTTTTGTTCATAATGTATTATTTAACGCTTGTATGAGTTTCTGTCAAAGAAGTCAAAGAAATGAACAGACATATATTACATGCATACATACACTCGAATAACATTACCCTCCTTCTGGCGCAGTCGGATAATTTTTTTTAAAGACATAATATACATTTTGATGTATCTCAAGAAGCCACTATCAAAAGTCGATGCACCTTAGGGAACATCTGTCAATAGTTAGAACTTGCTGAGTCTAAGAGCTCTGTCAATAATTTAGTAAAGTTTCCGAGTACTGTTAATGGATACAGGAAGCTGCTTTGCTATTACTTTGACGGTTGAATTTATGTTGGTATAAAAAAATGTAATTTTGATACAAAGGCTAGTTAATCATCAACATAACTAAAAAGCGCCACAAAAAAACAAATAAAAAACATTGGTTTTGTTCGATTTCGGCGCTGATATCGGACACAGTTAGATCGTCGTAATCCAGCGAAATATATAATGTGGACCGCCGACGTCGACTATATACTATACTATACTAAACGAGGTTTATTATTAACACCAGATAAGATAAGAGTACATAGAATATTACCTAAGGTCTACAACAAATACCTTACTACTGCTACGTATATCTATAGACAAGAAAACAGCAACGTTTAACACTGCTGTTATGCGGCAGAAATAGATGTAGCGATGGTACTTCTGGAGTCGAACCACGAAGGGATTACTCAACTGTTAAAAATACGGAATTCCCAGATAAAATGATTATTTTTTTTATAATCATATTGCTTAAGGTCACGGTTTATCGATATTACTTGGTGCTATCAAAAATAGAACTGGCATGATGTCATACGGAAATTTTAATCTTATTTATTCCAGAGTAGCTCATATCTATCGTGAAAGGCTTAGGCATAAATAAAATTAAAGTTTTTGTTTGTAATGTAAAAATAATAGTCGCTTAATAAATCAGAATATGAAATATGATATGAATAAATAATGTTATGAAAGTGTATATAGTAAATAAAACAAAAAAACAATTATAAAAAAATGTGGCTGTCTGTTAGTTTCGGCTAATCTCCGAAACCCCTGGACTATTTTGATGGGAGCCGCTATGCACTGTTCTCATACATCCGCGCGGACCACGCATACGTACCACTTTTCACCAATTTAATTTCTTTTACATATAATTATGTTACACTGGATTTTTGTAACACGAGTAAAACTTGGGGGCACAGCTAGAATACAATATATATAATATATATATATATACGCTACTCTTAACTATACCTTACATTTTGTTACGCTATTCTTATAATTATGTTGGTGGTCGACACGTAAAAACGGCCGTCTTATTTCTTTTTACTTTACATACACTTTATTTTTAACACAAAATGTATAAAATTATTGCATTATGTGCGTTTGTTGTGATAACATTCAATGGCGTCTGGAGCGGTAAGTATTCTTAGTTTTATTAATGTGAACTGGACGTGAACTGGATGTGAAATGTGAACCTAGGACTAGTATATTTTAAGTTTTTTAGTTTATCGTTGTGTTCACCTTTTAACCTACGTTTTACTCTGGTTCTCAGAAGTATGCAGCGACTGTATGAATTTTAACAACCGCCCATTAGCCCTCATTGCGTTAAAGAATCATGATCAAGCAACCAGAGAGGCATTCAGAACTGCGTTCTGTGGATTTGAATGTAATGAAAGTAAAAGAATAGTCAAGGTAAGTGTTATCACGACGGAGTTATAGACGACCTGATTACTTTCATCTGCCGCAGTTGAGTAAAAACTAACTATATTCATTTGAACAGGTGTGCTGCTCCAAATTCTAGCTGAAACAGGAAAAAACAACTGAAGTTATAGATGTAGTAGCCAATCACCCAAACTTGAATCTTTTGCCTACGATTTGCGGCGCTATACAAGAACAACGCATCCCCGTTGGACGGCTGAAGGACTTAAACGAATTTCCCTGGATGGCACTCATCGCCCATAAAATCTGTAAGATATATTCTTGTAGCACCTCCTCCCACTAAAAATAACACTATTGCCACATTTATTCATAAATTTAAAATTGTACATATAAATGATTATGATTATTAATATTATTATAAGAACGCATATGGTTTGACGGGGGTCGTACTACCAGCGCAGGTATTTTCAATTTTTTCCTTTTACTTGAAGGGTATTTTTGATTTGTTGTACTCTCTCTTCATCCGGTTACTTTCATATTTTTATATATGAAGTTGTTCTCAGAAGTCCATATACAGCAGTTTCCTCTTAAAAATGTGGACTTCATGCTCGGTTCCTGCTAAAATATTAATAAAAATGGAAAGGATTGTTTGACATTTAATAAACAATTCATACCGTACAAAATGTTTGTATTGTAGATTGCACGCGTGGATTTAGTAAAAACAGCTTGTGTTATATAAGATAAACGGTATTTTCTTCTATTTTCCCAGTGCCCAAATTTTTTCAAGGTCAAAACGGTATTGAATAGCGCCACTCCACCTTCCCTTGGATGTAGTAGGAGGCGACTGAAAGTACCTGGCACACTAGCATCTTCCTGTGTAGCAACAACATCAATTGCGGTCAATGACTATTTGCATAACCCCTCCTTAGGGCCTTCTTTTTTTTGTAATCGAGTGGGAACCTTCAAAAGGTACCCGACGCCGTGGGAGCGACGCCAGGTTATGTGGGATTTTTATCGCACTCAAACCCCCTACGTTCCGCACAAACATTGAGACTCAACATCTAGTTACCATAATAATTAAAAAAATATTTTCATTTCAGCTGATGATATTTCGTTTGAATGTGGAGGCAGTATTATCAATGAGCGTTATGTACTGACAGCTGCTCACTGCGTGCATGGTAAAAACATTGCGGGCGTCCGCGTTGGAGGACACGACATCAATGAAGATTATGAATGTCAATTTGAAGTCTGTGAAATTTATGTTCAGATGCGCAACTTTTCTCACCTTTATGAAACAGTGGTTGATGTTTGTTATTGCAATTACTATATACATGGTTTTCATTAATCTATAGAAGCAACAACAGCCAAAATACAACGTTAGGCAAAAACAAGTCGATATAAATTACGTCACTGCTACTAGACTTTGGGGTGCTTGTAAAAACTAAAAATTTTTTACAGAGTAACTGACTTCTGTGCCTCAAAAAAGTAGAATGAAATTTAAAACATGTTAGCTCAGTACAAAGATCTGAAGTCACTATTTCGTATGTGTTAAGGACAATTGCTTTCTTAATAGACTGACTTACCGCTCTATCGCAAAAAAAAGTTATTTTCGAAGTATTAGATATTAACATATGCAACTTATTTTTATCTTCTTAAATAAACTAACAATGTCAGTTGCAATGTTGCAATGTTAGGCCTCAAATAGCTAACCATAAACCAACGTCCTACAAAGCTTCGGGCCCGTGAGTCTACCTAGAAGATCTTGCAGCCCATATATCATTTTAGAACCATTAACGACTATTTTTTGGAAGTCTTTTTTACCGAAGAATTTTAAAGACCACTTCCGAATGCGGCCATCTATAATCACACGAACCAATTGTGTGGCTCATGTTGTCAAAACGGTAGCCGATCGCTGCCCGAAACAGTTGTAAGAGAAAACTCAATCGTTGCGGTTTTTTATCGACAGCAAATAATTCTTTAGGACCATCCAATTTTTCATTCCTCTATCTTATTTGTAACAGTTTCGTTATTTTCTGATTATTTGGAATTATTTATTTAATTTCAGGATACTCCAATAGAAAAAATGATAATTCACCCGGACTACCATAGATGGCCCACAGGGGTTAACCATATTGCCCTAATACGAGTGCTTTACCGTATGGACTTTGGACGCAGTGAGTATCACTGAAATCATAATTTATTTATTGACTTCATTACAAATTCTACAGCTCTGTCTATTAGTACAATGTATGTTAAACTACCTATATTAATAGTTGTAGACGCATATATTAGGAAACAGTCTCTGTTGATGTATGTGTGTGTGTATAAAGAGTCTTTTTTTAATTTAATTTTGATATTAGGCCAAAATTTCATATTTTTTGCCCACACTACGTCTTGAAATTACGCGGAACGCGTAGCTTTGATTTGTTTTGTAAAATATATTAAAACTAGAAACCTCATTCTTCAAAATACATGTTATAACCTCGATACGACCATTATTTACCGACACAGCATCCTGAAAAATCATTAACAATTCGGAAACATCCTTTATTGTTTATTTTTTTCCATTTGTATCTGTATGTTTATTTTTATACACAGGAAACATCCAGCCTATTTGTTTACCGAACACAGAAAAATTGCGCAATAAATCGTTGGACAATGTATATGCCGTCGTGGCTGGATGGGGTCTCACGGAAACCGGAGCATCACCTTCAACTCTACGCACGTCCACAGTTCCCATTCATACAGCTGACACGTGCAACAGCTTATTACACAGGTGGGTTGTATTAATTGTATTTACAACTAACAAACTGTGTCCTTGCCACGAGTTTATTACGCTTCCCCAAAACAGTTATTATTTAGCCCGCACTGAGGCCACTCTTTCCTGCGCTTTCTTTGATGTGCCCGTTTCTATAAATAAAAATTACATATTTTTAAAAGCATATAAATAGATATCAAATTTGTACCATATTTACAGTTACACACGCCCTGGAGAACTCAACGCCACTGCCAGTTTGTTGTGCGCCGGGATTCCCGACAAAGACTCTTGTATCGGTGATCCAGGAAGCCCACTCATGGTTGTAGAAACGTACAACAATGTCCTCAGATACCTTCAGTACGGTGTGGTATCATTCGCAGGCAGACGGTGTGGGGTAGACTTCCCGGGAGTGTACACTGGCGTCACCAAGTTTATGGGGTGGATACTAGACAACATGGCCCCTTAATAAATAAAAAAAATGGAAAGTTGCGGCAATACATTGTAAAGTTTCATTTCAATTTTTGTTTAATAATTCATTTTTAAATTTCAATCTATATCTTACAATTATACGAGTTTTATAATCTTATATCCTGGGCTTTAATTTTTTTTGTGTGTTAGTAGCCAAAGTTACCCCTTACAACTTAAGTTAAGCTGCCAGAAACTTCAGTCAAAACTGGACGAGTCGCTTCGGAGATAATTGATTGTTGTTATTAGTACTGTACATATTTTCACATGTATGTAGTAATAATCATTTATTTTGACACTACAAACTTGTACTATATTTACAATATTTATATAATTTTAGTATTTATTATTCAGTATTTCTTTAAATGTTAATTTATGTTAATTTGGTTAAAGGGAAATTATTCAAACCGAGTATCGAAATATAAATTGGATTCAATGTACATAGTAAATAATGCATTAATAAGGGAAAATTTGTGATTTTCGTTAACCTTTTCAATACCTGATCAGTAATATTTTACCCAGTCCTACTTAGTCATTGTTATATGATATGAAATTTGTAAACAATACGGGATCAATTACTCATGTGTGAGCAAAAAATAAATATTTGCTAACGAAATTCGCCAGCCGCCGCCACCGGGCCGTGCTTGATCACGCCCAAGTTTTACAATGAAAATTAATCTTTGAATATGAGCAATATAAAACAAAATCTGTTCACTGTCTGGCTGTTTGACTATCTTCTCCTAAGTTGAACACCAATTTTTAAACGGTTTTCACAAAAATAATAATTAGAGTTGAATGAGAATGTTTTTAGATGAAAATGTTAAACAATTTACTTACATTTTATTCAGATCGGCTGAAACATGGCCGGGTCGCTGGTATATACTTGTAAAATTGTATAAATAAATAATAACAAAAGTTTTTAAATACAAGTAAGAAATCCATTCCTATGTTAGGTCGTCCATACATATTTATACTGCTTCTCTAGGTATCTAAAATACCAGTACGAATGCGTTTCTATCAGTACATTAAACGCCGAATAATATTAAATAAACGGTTTATACGAAATATGAAATCGCACCTTTACTGATAAAAAGAAATAACTCAAATTTATAGATTTGTGGGAAAATGCAAATAAAGTTTTCCACTTTCGCACACTGAATTTTCATATTAAATTAAAAATAAACTAAATAAGTTAGTATAATTATAAAAATAGAAATGGATAGTTTAATGATTATAGTAATTAATTGATATGAAAATTACCTTAATTTAGAAC
>DWNE01010296.1:0-10420 GCA_018249875.1 Cecropterus toxeus
CTGGCCGGGAATCGAACCCGGGACCCACTGCGCGTCAGACCGGTATGATGACCATTCGGCCACGCGGGTCGTCAAAAGGGACCTAATGCTTGATTTTCATTCTATGGAGATAACAAAATTGCGTTTGCTTTTTTAAAGGACGTGGCTATCAAAAAGACAGTATGTTTGCCCTTGTCTTACATGAAGACACTTTTCACTTTTTTATTCCTTTAACACTGGCTACGCTATGAAGAGTAGACTTTCGAGTATATAACTTAAATTTCCAAAATTTTGAGTTCGGTCTCTTTCCTCACTATGCGATATATCTAATGTATATTTGTCGAATGTACGCTTCATCGCGATACGTCCATTGGAAAGCGGGTTAGTAGTTAAAGTTAGACAGCGATTTTCCATATTAAATGTATAGGTTGAGTACCAAGTTAGTAATCACATTTAATGAGGTTTTTAATTTGTATTATTTACAAGTGGAAAACGAAGAGGCAGCCTATTTGGTAGTAAATGGTTACTGTTACTGCCGTCTGCCGCCTATGAACATCTGTAATTAACCGCAGACCCGGTTGGTCTGGTAAAATCCAGAGATGTTATGGATATGAAATTTCGGATCTGGATACGGATACAGATATAAGAATAATATTACACCGGATTCGGATATGGTTACGGATATGTAATTATTTCAGATTATCCGTTTGTTTCGGATAGTTTCGGTGACGGATATTATATTTTTTAAGGAATTTAAAAACGTAAAATACAAATAGTTAAATTTTTCGTTTTATATATGTTATCATTTTCTACAAGAATCAGTAGTAGCGGCTACTATTATAGCTACCTAATCAATTTTAAGTGTTATTTACAAAAACAAAAAAAAAAACAAGTCTCGAAATATACATAATTTCGGATGTTCCGAAACTTTTACATCGGATACGGCTACGGTTACGGATATTTTTTTTCAGATATCCGATAGTTTGGGTTACGGATACGAAGCTCCACAACATCCCTGATAAAAACATATTTCATCACAAGTATTAGAATATCTGAAAATTCCAAAAAGATGCAACCTCAGAGAAAAACTATACACCAATGGCAAAATCGACCTAGCACCATCAGATGGAGCGCACAGTTTGTTACTTGGATTACGTAAAAGCCAAAAAAGGTTATATTTTTTGGTCATCCACCGGTATTGCCTTGCTTGTTGACTTTTATTGCAACACATTTTTTACATCTCAATGGCAATGCTGTTCTTTTGACATCATTCAATTTCGTCGATAATCTGACTGTAAATTTTAGAGTAGACTGATAAATTATTTTAGCTACACGACCCGCGTGGCGGAGCGGTCACCACTAACTAACGCGCAGTGGTTCCCGGGTTCGATCCCCGGCCAGACAAGCATCTGAATGATGAGTTTAGATTTCTGTTCTGGGTGTGGGTGCTTTGTATTCGTCTTCGTGTGTCCATGGCACCTACGACACAGGAGAAAATCCTAGTGTGGAGTATGAGTGTAAAAAGCGTGTGCGTGTTATTTTCTGATAATTTTGAATATACTATGCGAAGCCCTTAAAATTAAGTTTAAGATTACAAATTATATTTTACCTGGAGGAATTTCTTATTACAATATATTAAACACTTTAATTTATAATTCTAGTCAACGGCCCTTGCTTAAAATTTCATTATTTTAGTTTTTTTAGATTTTCTGCTACTAATGCTGGGTCTAGCATACCAATCTCGGTACGCATCTCTATTTGTACCTGACTGCGTCAGTAGGAGGGTAATGTTATTCGTGCGCATGTATGTGGCTATGAATGTATATATGTTTGTATATATCCATTTCTTTGGCACGCGCTACAGCCCAAACGGCTTGACGGATTGTGACGTATGACATATCATTCAAATCGTCTCAGGTTGCAGAAAGACGTAGGCTATATAATTTAAAAAATGGCGCCTGAAAATAGAGGAAAAAGGAAAGGGGTTGCAGGAATTATTTTTCTATTGCAACAATATGGTTATCAAATGAAAGCTAGTAGGTAAATACTTAATTAGACCAATCTTAATATCTATTATAATACTCTCCCTTGACTATTTTGACTAAATATAAGCGTTAAATTAAATATATATCATTATGAACAAGTATTTCATTTAAAGCCGTCGAGTGTTTTAATTTTTTTAACAATGTCACTAGTTATTTATTAAGTGATGCGTTGACAAAGATTGGAATACTTCGATTCGGTTTGATTAATAGTGAAAAAACATTCTAATGAAAACATATCTGAATTTTACTAAAGAAAATCTCAGAGTGTGAAGCCCACCAACCTGCAGTAGGCCACGATGGTTAATTATGAACAAAGGTTCCCTCTCAGAGGAAACCTGAGCCCAGCACTTGGACGGACATGTACAATATGATTCAAAGGTCTTTTCCCTTTCTGATGAATTCTGTGCCCAGCACTTGGACATGTCCACATGTCTGTACAATATTAATAACAAATTCGTTTTACCTTTGTTGCAGTAGGTGCAGACGAAGCGTCGCTCTGCACGGTGGTTGCGCATGTGGTTCTGCAGCTGCATGTTCTTCTGGAATGATTTGTTGCAGACGCTACAGTAATAACTTGTGTCATGATTCTCCTGCAAACACCACTCCTGCTTTAGCCAGCTTAGCCAGTCTATATTAATATATCTTTAAATTGTCAAGAAGACACAGAAGTAATATTAATGAAACTAAAGTGTTGAAAATGTTAACCGACAAAAAAGGAGAGCTTTCTTAATTTGAATGTATTTTTTGGCGCTCATGTACATATTTGTAGGACATAGAATCGTCGGTGTAATTTAACATAATATGTATGGCAAATGGTTTTTTTTGTTTTCACTAAAGATGTAGTTAGGACTGGGTAGGACAGGTAGTCCTATATAAAAAAAAGTTATTTCATTAAAAATGACAATGGTTGGTTATTAATATATTGTGTTATTTTTATTTAAACACCGAGGAAACCATGGGCACATGTATTATGTAAATTACTAGAGACATAAATAAAACTAAAAATATGATAAAATTTGCAATTTTCTCAAACATCATACAATACTTGAAGAAATGCAAGTAATCTGCATAAACGGAAAAATATTGAACCTGCATCTAAAATAGCTCAAGGACTTTCAATGTTCAGGACTCCATCATCATTACAACCAAAACTACTGTTAAATTAATATGTGAGTAACTATGATACTAATAACATATATGCCTTAATCCTTCTTGTTTTGTTTTCAAATAAAGTAGTACAATTAACATTAAATCCTTTTTTTTACGTTTGTTAAGTAAATCTAATTGACAACTATTAGAATTCAAATAATATGGAAGAAAATAAGAATCAATGAATAAAAGGTTGACAACAAAATTTTAACAACATTTTATAAAACACAAATACATATACATTTAGCTTGGATATTAGATGCATACCTCCTCAGTGGCAGAGGACTGTGGCTCTGGCTCTGGCTCCGTATCAGCGGCATCTCCTATAGTGACCTCTGGCACCAACGGCTGACACTTGAAGCAATGGTACACCCCCTCCTTGCCAGTTTCAAACAGTTGCTGCAACATATAACGCAAAATGTGAGAAAAACATATGTTATGTTAAAAGTATGTGTTAAAATTATACACAAAACACAAATCTAAGAGTAAATGAAATATCTGATCTGCACTCATATTATTACAACTGAAGTTTGTTTGCATGTTGGAACATGCTAATCTCAGGAACTACTGGTGCAAATCAAAAATAAAATAAGTTGAATAATCCATTTATCACAAAAAAAAAAAACAAACATCATGCTATGTTTTTTTTTCTTGTACAGTAGCGGGTAAAACCGCAGAGACATCCATACGTTTAGAATACCTTTACTGGCATATTAAATTTGGGTGTGATTTTGGATAAATTGATTTTGGTACAAGATCTCATACTCAGCATATTATCAGAATACAACTTGTTAAAAAAAATGTAGCGATAGTACATAGTTACTACCACAAGGTTTATTTATATTACCACAACTTAGTGTGTATTATGATCCAATGTTTGATCAAACAACAATTAAAATTATGATTATGCACATTCCTCAGAAAGATTTGTTTATAACAAAGATTTATAAAATATTGTATGCGCTTGAAAGTGAGACATGCATATATGGCACATGGTGATTTAAAGCAGATGTAGCAGTGAAAATAATAATTATACTTTTAATCCATATTACTCTTTTACTAATTACTCTCACTCAACTCATTGCTCTGAGTTAGTGATAGTTTGTAAAAAAAAACTAATAGAAATGACAATAGTAGTAGAGTAATATTACCAAACGCAGCATTTGTTTTTGCAAGATATATTTATATGCTAAATGCTTACTCATCAAGTGCATTCATTGTTCAAAAATATTGTTATTTAATGCATAATCTTGTCAAAAATTTACAAGATTATTAATTACGGATAAGAATGTAATACTGAACATCCTCCTGCAATGAGAGCCATGTCTTCCTGCCATCCTGTTCAATTACAGTAATCAATCACTATGTAATACTGCATCTGATTTTACAATCACTTTATTAAATATCTGCATATCATAAGAACCAGATATCACTTTTGTAAAGTGTGGGATACTGATCTTAACATCTTGTATAACTTGAATCTGTCCCAGATGTGGCCCACTGCTGGACTACAAGGTCATGGCTACAGGACCCTCTTTCCACAACAAAAAAGGCCTTACTCAAGCCTCTAAACTCTACTTGTACTGGTTAAAAACCATGAATCAAAAAATTTGAAACTTCATTATCCTAAGACAATATAACATAAAACATTTCATACAGTTTTTGTTATAAAGTTTGCACAAGTTTTTATTGGTGTCCACTTTACTAGTGTTTTAAAACTTGCCAATAAATAAAACATTATGTAAGGCTTAAAGAAAGGTACAACAAAACATATAACTCAATACCTAAATCTATAAAGGTCAATATTATATTGTTTTAATTTTAAATATGTAATAAAGATATAGTACTAATCAACAGTGTTCCGCTTCTATGCAGTATTCATGTAAAAACTATTGTTTTTTACCCAGCGGTGAGCCAGACATAAAAAAAACAGTACGACAGACGGAGGCAATAAAAAAAATAAGGCGGGCAGGTTTCGAACGCAAGTTTTTTTATTACTGCTACGGAAAGGTGCCACAAAGAAGTTTCTGCGGGCCGAAGCCTTTCAGATACAACTATTTTTAAAGCAATTGTAGCGCGAAATATAACCAGAAGTGATATTTTAGTAACAATCTCCCAAAGAAAACAAAAAAATATTGACGAAATACAATTAAACTTCGACTCCGAGAGCTTGTTTTTTGTTACTTACGGCAGCAGGCTTTAGGCAGTTTCCACATTTATCCATTGTAACCACAATTAAAACACAAAATTCAAATAAACTCGGTTTGCAATCCTGTAAATAATACTATTTTTCTCATTATACGACAGCTAGTCAGAAAATGGACAGACAGGTATAGAGTGGAGGCGGGGTGGGGCTGTGGGGCGGGCGATCACCATAGACTAAGTAAACAACTAGAAATAAAAAAATCTTGGCCCATAAAATTTCCTAACTCGAAAATATAAATAATTAAAGTAAACATAATATAGTGAAGAATGCAATCCATGTGTTTTCTATTTTAATTCCATTTTCAGTGTAATGACATATAAAATCAAATTCTAATCAAAGATAATTTGCAATGTCACTATACTGAAGTGCTGACAATCTGACAGCAATTTTCTTGTTGACATTGACAATTTGACATATTGGTACTGCTAAAAAGAATCACATTTCACGTCTCGTACATACGTTTCTGTACAATAATTTGTTTTCGTTGAATTATAGTTATCGTAAGCCAAAACTAAGTGACCGTAACGTGCAATGTAATTAAAAAAAAATAGACGTAATAACCTAGCTTTGGTGCTGTCCGATATGAAACTTCGGCTGTGATTTAAGAAGTACCTGAAGAAAATTAAGTCGCACATTATGTCTGAGAAGCCAGTAGTGTTAGGAGGCGCGCAGCCTATCGTGAAGATTGGGCACTATACCCTCGGCGCGACCCTGGGCGTGGGTACCTTCGGCAAGGTTAAGATCGGCGAGCATCAATTAACGAAACACAAGGTCGCCGTCAAAATTCTTAACAGACAGAAGATCAAGTCTCTAGATGTAGTGGGTAAGATTAGGCGTGAAATACAAAACCTCAAGTTGTTTAGGCATCCCCATATAATCAAATTGTACCAGGTGAGTCATGTTCTGTATTTAAAACGCAATAACAGTTAATGTATTGTAATTTCGATATGACGTTTTGTGTCGTAGTACTAAAAAAGCCATATATAGGAAGTCCCAATACTCATAGTCAAGAGGATGGGATGATGGGCTAGGTTATGGTTGTTCTGGGAAAAATAAGAATTGAAATAGTTCTCGCTTGGTTAAAGGAAGTACATGAAAGTTTATGAAATTGTTAAAAATTCTACGCTCTAGACTAGTTCTTCTGGTATTGTTATTGACCACTTTATAGTATTGGGACATCCTGTAATGTTAGATGTGTGGATTATAAGTAAATAAATAAAAATAAAAATTAATAAATACAAATATCCCAGTTTTGCAATGTTTGTATTTCCATAGATTTTTCCTTATTTTCCATGGAAAGTATATAACATGCCACAGTCATAACATACATTGAGTATTAGCACATCCTGTATTTAAATACAGTGTTTTATTCCATTGTAGTTCAACATATATACATACATAATGTCAAGTCAAGGATGTTTGCAGCCTTGTATGCATTATCATTTAATTATCACATCCTCTGATTACAAATATTTTTTCATTGTATAACTTGAACATTGATAATATACCTAAAAGTGTGGTTTGCACATTTTATAAGAGATGCGCTTTTTGTGTGCAGATATGATGTGCAGATTGTTAAAATAATAGCACTGCAGATATGGATACAAATGTGGATCATTGGTGTCTAAATCCACAGATAAGGATACAGATACAGATCTGAACTTACAAATGTACTTACTCAATGTGTCCTTAAGTTACAGTTGATTAATTCACATGTTTCTGCCAGTGTTCTTAGTACAAGATTATTAAGTTTTCTCGAAACAATCATAGTTTATGTTTTTCCCTATCATTACAAAGAACACTGTTATTATATGTACCTTCTGTATATATAATGTTAAGAGTTATGTTTGATTTTTGCAATAAGATCAAGCTAAGTAATATTAATAAACAATATGGAATTTAATACTATTTCAATGCAACCTAATTGTCTAAGATTCACCTAACAAGTAGCAAATACAGATACAGATCTATTTCATGCCCAGGATATCCACAGATATGGATATCCAGCACTAATCTTTATGTAAACAATAAACAATAATTACATAAAGGTTCTATTTTGCAATGAAAACATAAAATTTATATATGTTAAAGTGTACTCTTCCACCTTATCTTTACATTTTTTTTAATGAAAATAAAAGTTTCCACACAAAAAACAGCTTTAAGTTACAAGTTAGTTATTTCCAGGTGATTTCAACTCCAACTGACATCTTTATGATTATGGAATATGTCTCCGGCGGAGAGCTTTTTGACTACATTGTAAAGAGGGGAAAACTGCAAGAGCATGAAGCTCGCAGGTTCTTCCAGCAGATCATATCCGGAGTGGACTATTGCCATCGGCACATGATTGTGCACAGGGACTTGAAACCAGAGAATCTACTGCTGGACCATAACATGCATGTAAAGATAGCTGACTTCGGTTTGTCTAACATGATGATGGACGGAGAATTCTTGAGGACCTCCTGTGGCTCTCCTAACTATGCAGCACCTGAGGTACGACAAAAAAAAATGAATGATAATATATTATAGTAAAATTGGTTAATTTACAAAAAAGCCATGTTACTTTACTTAATATTACACATTATTTGTGTAATAAAAACACAAAAGCAATTTATTTTTTTAAACAATTATTACCTTATTCTAGAAATGTTACTCTTAAATCGACTTTATAAAATGTTATGTAACTTTATTTTTAAATGACTACCTACCTAATTATGTTATCAAATGAAATAAATATTAAATAATTTCTATTTATAAACTGCAATTTTGTTAATGTATTATAACATCAATTACAGTTATAATATTACAGCATTATAATTTATATGCCTTTGTGACCAATTAACACATGGAAGTTTATACATATTTAAAGTCAATAGTTTGAAAGCAGCGATAGGCTAATGCTTAAAATTAGGAATCGATGGCCCAAGGCTTGTTTCCCAGGCCAATCACTGATTTTTCAAAAATTATGTGCATGTTAGAAATTAATTATCACTGCTTTATGGTGAAGGAAAATATCGAGTTCTCTAAAAAAAGTTCTCAAATTTGTGCGAAGTTTAACAATTCGCACTTGGCACGCTGGCCAAGATGCCGTAAGTAAAAAAAACCCTGCCTAATAAGTGGGATAATAATTCAATAATAAACGAACACAATATGTTCTTTATAGGTCATATCTGGCAAGTTATACGCAGGGCCAGAGGTAGACGTGTGGTCCTGTGGAGTTATCCTTTACGCCTTGCTCTGCGGCACTCTGCCCTTCGACGACGAACACGTACCGACGCTGTTTCGAAAAATAAAATCTGGAATATTTCCGATACCCGAGTACTTAAATAAGAGTGTAGTGAACTTGCTGTGCACGATGTTGCAAGTCGATCCAATGAAACGAGCGACCATTGAGGATGTGAAGAAACACGATTGGTTCCAAAAGGATCTGCCCGAATACCTGTTCCCGTCGCCTGTTGAACAGGTAAGCTGTGAATATAATACAGATTCAAAAGCCAATGTGTTAATTGTATGTAGGTGCTGTGAATTTCAGCTTCTCTTGAGTTAGGAGTCTCTGGTTTAAATCCCAGAATAGCTCTAAATTTTACGTAAATATGCATATGGAATAGTCATCACGTGCGCTAATAGTGAAAAAAAAACACCGTGAAACCTTAGGGTTCACTCAAACTCATTTGAAGTTTACCACTCTGTATTTACCCAATGTTTACAATATGTACTCAGCAGCAGTGGCGTAGCGTGGGTTTACGCCGCCCGGGGCGGAGATTGAACTCGCCACACATTATACAAATTTTGATGACCAAAAAAAACGACAATATCTAACTTGACAACTAAATGCAAAACAAAAACGACAATATCTAACTTGATGACAAAACAAGGTTGCCAAATCTGTTTTTGCCTCCCCCCAAATCTGTTTACGCCGCCCCTCTAAATGTGCCGCCACGCTACGCTACGCCACTGCTCAGCAGTCGGCAAAAAATAATTCGATGATGATGATGATGATGATGATTGTATGATTATCGAATTTTCTTCTTCACTTAAGCATAGTAAGGAGAAATCCATTAATTACGTCAGACATTTAGAGGGAGCTTCGGATCGACAATCCGTCCCGATTTCGGCTTAATGTCACGTATTGTATAGTCTTTTACAAGAAACCTTTTAAAACTGCAGGAAAAATGAAATAAAACATGTTTCCTGTCCTAGTTTAAACATCTCACATGAAATTAATGAGTGCGGTTTTTAGAATAATCTCACTACCAAGAGGGGCGGGGAAGTCAAAACAATATCTAAAATCACCTCGCTATAATGGACTCCCAACTAATTTACACTGTTTTCTAGTGGTGAAACATATATATGTTCCCTGATTTTACCAGGACAGCAGCGTAATCGACACGGAGGCGATAACGGAGGTGTGCGAGAAGTTCAACGTGAAGGAGCACGAAGTACACAACGCGTTGCTAAGCGGCGACCCGCACGACCAGCTCGCGATCGCCTACCACCTCATCATCGACAACAAACGTATCGCCGATGAGGCCGCGAAAGCGGAGATTAAGGATTTCTATGTTGCTAGTAAGTTGGTTTATCACCTATTAGTGTGATATCAGAATATTTATTGTTATCAGGCGAAAAAAATAACTATTTTTATCAAATAAATAATAACCAAGTAAATTCGGTAGAGTAGCAGGTAGGTTAAGCTAAGGTTGCCTCTTCCCTTCCGTTGTTGTCTAAGTCACCGCCTAAAATAGCACCACGTAATCCTCATTAGTTATGGTAACACATTTTCATGATTTTTGATAATACATATACAATGTGTGATGCAAGGCGATCTATATACACGTCAAAAGTAAAAAAAAAAGACAAGTGATAGTTCAAAGTGTAACATGTTTTGTTACGCAGGCAGCTCCCCGCCCGCAGCGGCAGTGGAGAGCTCGCGACCCCCCCCCGAGCGTATCGCACCGCTGCGGGACAAGACCTCGCCCGCCGCGCAGCCGCTGCACGACAAGGCGCGCGGCACGCCCGTCAAGAGGTAACACGCACACGACACACA
>DWNE01010297.1:0-10420 GCA_018249875.1 Cecropterus toxeus
AGCTGAAATTTGGAATACACATTAAGTTCTGATGACAATGCAATTATATGTAATTAATATTGTTGTAATTCCAAAATGGCCGCCGCAACAAAATGGCGGAATACATATTTTTGTTCAACCCACACAATATGGGTATCAGGTGAAAGAGCATAATTTGTAGAATTCAATACAGTACAGAAAAAAGCTTGTTTTTAAAAATACTTTTTACATTAATTTATTTATCATTACTTCACATTTTTTGCTTGTTCAATAAATCTTCTGGAATGGAAAATCATTGCATAAAAAAGAAAAAAATGGTTGATGAAAAATGAAAAGTATACAAAATAAATGTAGTTAGTGTAATTTAACAAAATGCGGAAATTATTATACTTTTTCATACCATTATATATTGGACTAGCATTTTCCCACAGCTCTAGCATTCACCCATTTAGATCATATATGACTGTAAAAAGTATCCTATGTCTATCCAGCTATAAAATATATTTATTAAGTAAATACTCATCATTTTCTGTAAGAAAAATCGTATTTTTTATTGTAAAGAAGAATCGTATATTGGTATTTAGTTCCTGTCGCAATCTTGACGCAATCGATCTTTCACATTTGCCAGGTCCCGTGTCGGATAATATTTTATTTATTTCGTTTGAAATATGCTATAAAAATATATTTTCAGACATTGTTTATGTGCTCGATAACGTGTTTATAACCAATTAATTACAAATTACCTATAACAAACAGGATGCCTCTGCATACCACTAAGTAAGTTTCAAAAATAGTACAATTTGCTGATATATGAGTGGTTAAATTAACGATTTCAATATATGAAGATTAGTTTTCTGAATATAAAATATGGCATGATCAATAACTGCTAAAGAGAGCAATGTAAAGCTTTCGAAGCATCGATACTAGAAATTTTGTGCCACAGTATGTGTGTGTATGTATGTCTGTATGTACGTTGGGACGTCTTACCCTGCGGGTCTCTCATATGTTACGGCTAAGTCGACATAAGAGCCGTTGGGCAAGGATTTTCGGGCCTCTAGGGGTACCCTCTTTACCCGGGCAATTTTCAAGGAGATCGACTACCGATCCTTAACATTTACATAATAATACATATTAAAACAATGTAATACAATGTACAAATGTAAATGATATTCACCATCCCCGTTTAGTGGGTGGTTATCACAGCATGTGTGTAGTAATTAATAAAAACGTTTATCAATATTTTTTTAGTAAAAAACCGTGTGGTCCTTTAGGGATTTTGAGGACGTAGCGAAAATTTATGCCCCTGTGACCAAGCTTGATATTTTGAACTTCCTTTATCAAAAAATGAGGTACTGAGGCATACGGATGCGTTCCCAGAATTTGCAACAACTAAGCTACGCTTTTGTCGTTGGCTAAAAACATAAAATTGGCATAAAACTGGGCCAATCTACGTGTTCATCGTTCCAGCTGCGTTGCACAAGAAATGCGTTCAATGAGTAGTGCATACCACATGTACACGCGATCATATGGACACCAGACTAACTGTGCAATGATGTATCGTCAGCTATTGGAATACCTAGACGCTAACTGGTTTAGTTGTTATTATTCTTATATTCCTATCTTTATCCTTCCCAAAGTACAGGTTATCTATTCATCGCGGATGTACATATATCTTTATAAATATATACCTAAAAATAAATCCTTATTTCCCTTGGTCACAGCATCAGCCGAGATGACTTTTCTTGATGCGTTTGTTTGTTACTATCAGGAGAAGGTTCTTACAAAAAAAAAGCAGTTACGCGAGCAAGTTAAAAAATAAAAACATAACATTAAGGCGTTTTTTGACATAACTGTCAGTCTTACCAATTCGTATTTAAATTTTATAGCTAAGATAGGACAAAGCCAGAGGAACGCCGCGGATTTTAGTTGGTAAGAGTCTGACATACCCCTTACGCTCCCCCGGGCGAAAGGGAATCCATGAGAATCACTCCGCGTTGAAAAAAAGGACAAAGTCTTTAAGGTGAGCTAGTATGTATATGTATGTACATATGTTCGGAGATACCTCACAACGCTGCTATAGACCGATATCAATGTATACGGCTAGCTTCACAGGGAAGCTAGCCGTATACCATTTTATGGAAATTGTAAAGTTATGATGTAAAATGAAGACTGATAAGACATTTAAAAAAATCTCTAAACAAAAGAATTATGTAATTAAATATTATGATGAGATAATAGACGTAATTTAATTCGCCTTTTGATAAAAAGTTCGGACTTTACGTTGATTTGTAAATAGATAGAGGTATAGAATTGAACTTTAAATATTATTCTCTCAATTTTAAATATATAGACGAACATACAGAATATTTTTTACGTAAAATATATTTATTATTACTGATTTCTGGCCCTTAAAACTATATTTTGTAAAAAACTTTTTATTTTACGTTTTTTTACTATATACGATGTACAGACATGCAGATTCATTTCTTCCATACATATTATTGTAATATGTATGGAAGTTTCCTCAAATTTATTGTATATGGAATTATCAAAGACAGTAAGGAGTCTTTTTATGGAGTTCAAAATGGGTCTACCCATTTGAACGTTCCTCTTCATGAATCTACGTGTACATTGCTTTTGTGTTTTATCTTCAAACAATCGTTTATAGCGAATAAGAGACGATTTAAATAGTGAACTAACTTAACATAACAGTTGCAAGAGGGTGCGACAAATTCTCTGAGTATGTTGTTCCTATGATATAAATATGCAAATTTGCATGCATGCAGCACACCTGTTAGATTCGGGTTCATATGCGTAAACAAATCAAATCAATAAAATAGAGATATCAATATAATAGAGTTCTACGAATATTCAATAGGCAACTAACACTACCAATAGACAAAATAACTCTGCCTTATTGCATTATTATAAGAGCTTAAAATGGATAGAACCTCTATAATATATCTATTAGTTTTTTTTATTGTGAAAACTTCATTTATATATTTTTTTTTTATTAAGCCGGATATTTGCCTTAATAAAAGCATGTTGGTAATTTATACGGTACCAAATAATTTGAAATCCAAATTATAACAAATAATCATTAATACCTCTTTTTTTCGTTTCTGTGTCTTCCTGCTTAACGTTCGTATTATACCGTAAAAATTTTCCATATTTGTTTCGGACGCACTTTCACAGAAAAATAATAATTTAATTTACACTAGTCAATCTATTTCGTCAATTTACACTCAATGTTGCCACATTTTGTCACTCAATACTTATTTTCGTTAATTATCTGTGATTCGAATTCTATTGGTCTTTTTTTAAATTCGGTACAATGCGATTTCCGCGCTGCATTAGCGAAGTGCAGCGGCGATATGCGCAATGCAACAGCGAACACTGGCTGGAATTTTATAAATATTGATGTAGTCTCAATGTGCTCGCTCCGATTAATCGGCGATTCTTTTTGTAATTCGAATTCCGTGTTTATGTTAAATATCCACTTTCTGCCTAACAGAAACCTGGCTGCGTTCGTGTCATTTCGTTTTGAGTGTCCATAAAAAAAGATACGATATCACCCATATTCCCCCGCTAGTTCTTTCATATATAGGTAATCGTTGATTGGAATAATGAACGCGTGAATTCATGTCCGAATAGAAAATGAATTGCTGCAATGTTTTTGCATACGTTTGCGAGTATGCTGTTACCTATGTACTGATGATGTATTTGTAAAACTGTCATGTTCAGTATAATTCGTCATGGATTTTACGGCTTGGATTTGGATTTTAGGATAAGTGCTGTAGATATATTTCGTTTTATGTTTATATTCATCGAATAATTAACTAATTGAATAAAATTGGGTTACAGATGCAATAATGAAAATGTAATAATAATATTCACTTTTTATGTTAAGTCATACCACGTTATATTGTGCATAACGCCATCTGTACAACGCACCGAGAACTTTTACGACACAATTTTCCCCTGTACTTAATAGTACAAGTTTTAAGATTATTTATTTTGAATTGTTTTCAGGATTCCGTAAACAAAGGGTGACAACGGGACTATAAAAGCTTCTGCTGGCAGTTCGTTTGTCATAGCTCTATCTTTTTAAATGAAAAGCGTAATAAATACCTACTAGATTTTTTGTGTGTGGATGTGTGTTTGGTGCGTAATATGTAATGTGGCCGTAATAATAACAACCATGGTAAAAAAAAATAAGAAAGTTAAAATAAAGGACGGTCGATCTATATGGGAAAACGAAAAAGTAGAAAATTTGGTTAACGAAACTAGGGTTGCCATTTTTATATTTTAGATATAAAAATATAATATATACTGGGCAATAAAAGAGAAAAATACTTAGTTCAAAAACTTATAAAAGGTCGTTAAACCTGAATATTTTATCACTCCTTAAGTGGTTATAGAAATTTTGTAATAATACAATGTTTCTTTCACGCAAAAATGCTTGCACTCCAACTGTGCATAATACCATATTACGCGAAATTAATTTCCCCGTGCTTTATTATTCTCATAAAGTCACTGAGTTGTTTAATAAAGTACAGTTATCTCCAATAAAGTACAATACACAGTAATACAATAAGGCGCGGGTGGCAACCCTATACCAAATGCTGGGTTCGCTCGTTCTACTCCACACCTCGCACGTAATATCCTATTAATTTTTACTGCTTATTACACGTCAAATAGTGGAATAGTTATAAAATTTATTAATAATGAAACTTCTGTATTATCAGTTTATCAGACATTACTACTAGAAACATGAACACAGAAATAGGTGTGACGATGGTGTTGCCGGAGACGAACCATAAAGTTATCAAGTTATTTTTTATCACCTTTACAAACCTTTTTATTTTAGTGAGAAATTATTTAAAAATATTTTAGCCATTGATATTTTAATATTGAGTAACACGAGTAAAATTGCAACACATTGTTTCATTGCAACTAAATAATTGACCAATATTAGGTTAATTTCAGAACATAGACATTTTTCAATGGTTATTAATGAAGAATATCTACGAGGAAAAGTGGTCAAATGAGTGAATTTAATTCCCATGAGTGAATGAGTAAGCGGTTCGCTGCGGAAGTGTCAGACCTGGTTACGTCTGTCCAGGAACTGCTACTCCGGGAAATACTTGTACAAGCTTGTAGAATGTATCGCCTGGCACTTTAATAAGATAAAGTCATAATAAAAACTGTTCATAATTGAGTTTATTCCCATATGGTAATCATTTAAGTAAGAAATAAATTATTACCTTATAAACTTTATTAAAATAAACTGTTTAATACATATAAGTATAATTCATTGATATATTTTTGTAGGAATCTTTTCGGTTTCCTTATTTTTCTTGACTCCTAAAATACAAATGTATCCATACAGCCGAATGTTACTTAAACTAAATGTATGTCAATTTAAGCAAGGTGTACCTTATTTTTACCATGAGGGGTTTTCAAAGATAACTAGTTTTTATTAGACATATATTTTCAGTAACATTGTTTTAGTAACATGTTATGTATAGATTGAAGACGAACATTTATATTAACCAACAAAAATAAGTATAGCTTTTCATAGACCTCAGTTCGTTCATTTTTACCATATACAAATGCATTAAATAATTGGGACGTCAATAACGTAAACATTCTACGCATTCGACGCAACCGTACACAACTTTTATTCACAGTGTTGGATTAAGCCAGCGCGGAGCCCGTAGCAATTTTTCTCAGGAGGCCCTTGGTTTGCTATAGGCTGTCAAGTTAAAGGCTTATAAGATTAGGTACTAAATACCTCACAACTCTGTTACAAATAAACTTTTCTGGAACTTTTCTTTTCTTTTAATATAGGCAAATTCAGATATGACACTTTCAATAACGAGTTCTGCAAATCATATGAGTATGTAGCTAATCCGGCACTGCTTATTCATTAAAGACTCTACCGTCACAATTTCTTAAATACCATTGACGTAAAATCAAATCAAAATAATTCATTCTTGGTTGACACTGTAGGTATTAGAAGCGAAAGCCGTATCCATGAAGTTATGATTAATGGCATCGGTGCTACCGGTGAATGAGTGATTGACTGAATGGCACGGATGTGGCCTAGCGGTCCGGGAATCGAGAAGCCGGCTCCGGGAAACGGGCACACGTTGCGGAATCGCGGAATGTTGTACGTACGTTCGATATTTAATTTACGATTAAATAGAATTTACGATTGAGAAAAGATTTGCCGTGATATGTAAGGTATGATATATTTTGTACAATTTTAGTACCGAGTTACGCTTAACAATTTTATTTTAGTCTTTATACATATAAATCGTCCGTTTATTTTCTACTAAGTCGGATTTAGATTTCTGGTTTTCTTTAATAACCCTATTTTTAGGGTATATATTTAAAAGCGAAGGGATACTGACTTCTGACTAATTATCGTAGAACCTTTATGACCTAAACGTCAAATAGGAAAATATTTTTCGAAATTTCACCCCTAAGGTGTGTAAATGGCAGTTAACATTTTGTTTTTTACATGTGTATTCAAACTTCAAAGTCTCGGAAAACGCAGGTAAATAAGGTAGGTACATAGGTCAAATAATTTTTAATATATAACATAGGAATAATAAGTACGTAAAGGTATTTTTTTTACCCACAGATTTGTAACCTCTACAACTACTGTGAAATTAGAGACAAACAGTAAAATTTATCTAATTTAAACCCGGGAAGCCAAACCAGGCCAAAAAGGCAATGCGACAGACTGTAACAATGTACTGTCACACGCTTTGTATAGCATACTGCCATGTCCGTCACAATGGAAGTGGGCCACAAAAGCGCTAATCGTGATAATAAGTCACGTAGGTCATATTGACAACCGTAAACAAATAATGTTTTAGTGGTCAGAAACGAATGTCTGTAGATAGCTTGTTTTGCGAATGTTGAGGAGCTGAGTTAACATAACCTAAACATAACATGACATAATCCTTTGGAAAGTCGGTTAATAATACAATAAATAGATTAGAAGTCTTGACTGAATCCGTAGGGACATTCAATGAGTGCATGCATCATCTTTATTTTATTTTTTTTCATAGGCCTACGAGGGCACTTACAAATTGTCAGTTACAATATTTTCTTACACTACCGCCGGGTCGGAACGCGACCTCAACTGAGAAGATCCGGCAAGAAACTCAGGGTTTGTCTTTTTTGTTTGTATAGTACCTTATTTTTTCATTTTTTAACGATTTGTTTTACATAGCAATAAAAATAGCTCCAGTTTCTGCTTTTTAGATAGCTAGACAAAAAAAAAAGTAGTTTGAGTGCCGCTATAAAAACAAATAAAGAAAACAGAATAAAATCTACATTTTAATTAGGTTCCCATACAACAAACGTGATATTTTAGTACTTTTTATTGAAAATTCACTCGATACTACATAAGAAAACAAAGAAACATAGCGTGATATAGTCAAACTTCCTCAATAAACGGTCTATTCAACACAAAAATATTTTTACAATTTGAACCAGTATGTCTTAAGATTAGCGCGTTTAAACTCTTCAGCTTTAACATTTCACACTTATTAAAAAACGTAACATACCCTCACATTCTCCCTTTCAGTTCCTATTATTAATTTCGCGGCTCCACACTTTCACAAGCTATTAAAGTTACTTCCAGCTCCGTGTGTTTCATTAGCTGCTCCAATGAGTGCGCTGGGTGCCGCACCAGTGCGCTGATATCATTATTTTGGAGAATATTATGAACCCAGTGAAACTATCAAATTGGTTAGACATTTATATGGTATGGTACGGTAAAGGAAAACATCGTGAGGAAACCTGCACATCTGAGAGTGCTCAAAAAAAGGTGTGTGAAGTCTACCAAATCGCACTTGGCCAGCGCGGTGGACTATGGCCTTAAACTCTCTCATCACGAGAGAAGACCCGTGCCCAGCAGTCGGAAAATTATGGGTGGACGATGGATTTATGTAACGTTTTCTTCGAAGTCATGTATTACACAGGTAGTAAAAATGTCGACGCCCTATTATAACCTCTCAGAAAGGAAATTTTACTAACGACACACCTTTGAGATCTTTTTAAGATTTTTCAGGCGAATTCCTTCACAATGTTTTCTTTCATACTTGATGCAGGCGATCCTTTATTTCGAATAAGCGCAAAACATTGAATAGGAACCCGTTTTTGTCCTTTGGGTAGGGAATCCTAGAAATCAGTGGTATTCATTTCTTGTAGGTATCGATGAGCCTAGGGATTCGAACCTGAGAACCTCCAATTGGAAAACTGCATTTCAAAAACTATATCTTAGTTTTTGAAATGCAGTTTTCCAATTGGAGGGTCACTTCTTAATTTCATTATTTTTATGATTTTATTTTGCTAATAAAAATATAAACAGTTCGTAATTAAAAGCTAAACACTTATATTGTTAATTTCACTTATATTTACTATATCTATAATTTACTTATTATAATCATAACCACACAAGCTAATAAGAACATTAATATAATGAGTGTGTTGTGACTGGTCTCGTGTCTCATACATTTAACATACAATTGATTGAAAATGTAAGCAAACAATGCATCCATTACTTTATCTACGGGCGATTAACAATAGATCAATCATATACTAAGAATTTTCTTGTTACAGTAATATTCTATTATTAGCAAAGTTGCAGAATGAGTATGGGCCGTGGAGGTACCACCGTCACATCTATTTCTAGGGATACAGTTATTGCTTTTACATGGAAGGATGCAGTTGCCGGCTTATTGTCATAAGAGGCGACCATCCAAGTCCTCTCGAAAAGTAACGCTGCTTTATGTCCCCAGGTCTATATTTAGTTGTATGCAATGTCCATAGGCTGCAGTTACTTCTTACCATCAGATGGACAGCTTACTATTTTGCCATTTAATCGTACGTAATGACTAATTACGTTTTTACAAAACGATCAACGTTTAGGTTAACGCACATACATTTTCGGCTATACCTTGCAATGTAAATTACAATATATTGAAGGAAACGTAAACGGTCATCGTTTTGAATAAACATAATAAAGTCGTGCTAAGGGCACTCATGCAAGAAACATATACGTTAATAACATTTACTTTAAACTCGCATTACTAGTATAAGGAAAGTGAGACAGCGAATCTATGTAACTGAAGTAGGTAGTGACTAAATGGTAGAAGTATGGAAAAACTTGCACCGCCCAAGAAGGCATTTCCTCGTACAACAGGACGAGTGATGAAATAAATCAATGACCGAGAAAAGTAAACATTCATTGCAATTTTATTCAATTACTAGCTGAAGTACTCGTGCCTCGCTACGGGACCTATATATTAAAATGGTAAGGGCAAATAAAGATACACGATTTATACGTATTTATATTTTTTATACATTTTAGTCGCCTTTTACGCCTACCTGTCGTAAGAGGCGACTAGGGACCTTTGGGTTGCGGGCGGCAAGAGTTTGGAGTTCGAACCGTCCAGCCAATCGTCCCCGAGAATTTTCCCGGGAAACGACCTTCCATAGTTTTTTAAAGGAGCTTCACTGTCTATTTTTAAAGTGACACTCAATATAAATGTCTAAATGTGCAGAAGAAAAATGTAACTAAAGATAACCCATACCAAATATACGTACACAAATTTGATATTAAGTGCAAACCATAGTATATAATATTAAACCACAACTATATTAAACTTATAAATACGGAGTAATGATCTAATGCTTAGAAGTCATTGATCATCGCAATTAATGATTTTAAGAAAGTTAGAAGACCTAAGTAAAGGTCGTTCATACCAAGCTGTTTGCACGCATTGACATTAATTACTTTATTTTAAACTCATAATTAATAGCGAAAATACACGAATAGGTATATCAAACAAGTGGTGTTGCTAACAAACATATACCAGAGTTTCTTTTAATATTTGCAATTGCTTTTGCATTAGATAAGTATATAACTTGCGACTAAATGAACTCTACCTCCTCGCCTTTTTTAACTCTAGCACTGCTAATATCAGAAGTGAATAGAAAAGGTTTTTTATAAGAATGAAGGAGCAAACGAGCATGCAGTCCACCAGATGGTAAGTGGTTACTGCCGCCCATAGACACTTGTAAGCAACTTCATATAGAAAAGGAGTTCTATGTGAAGTTGATCACAGATGCGTTGCTACTCCGGAGCACTTAGATGGTCACCTTATATATAAGTGAGCCGGCACCCACCGAAAGGCAAGAACTGCTTCACGCTAGAAATAGGTGGTAATCCTCTGTCCTTATGATAGTCGGAGATCGCCAGACCAGGAAGCTCCTGAGAGATATATTAACTTAACTACTCGATGAATTAACCACATTCTACTTTATTCTACTGTTCATTCCCATCTTCAAATAACTATAACCAACTTTTCTTGTTTGCCAGGTGGTAGAACCAATGTAGTTCGACCGGGGAAGTACC
>DWNE01010298.1:0-10419 GCA_018249875.1 Cecropterus toxeus
TTTAAAGTTTTTTGATATCTGTAATAGTTACGGAATAATCGCCTGTGCACACTTAACGATTACACCCGGTATACAATCTGAAGTACTTATTGCCTTTGACCGCCATTGGTGTTCTGTGGACACGTACAACGAACTTATGTATACTATGTATACGAAAGTATACAAGGACGGTTCGAAAAACTAACTTTTGTATATCCAATCTAGATATACATCACATTTTTGGCTACATACAGCTTTTTGTACAGTATTAACAAAACTACTGCAAGTGTCCTGCCAAGTCGAATTTCGTGGCATTATATTGTATATAGTTTAAGATGTGTATCGTCTTAAGAATTAGGGTTATACTTATGAATAGTGCAGACCAGTGTTTCTTAACCTATGGAGTCGTTACTCAATTTTATCAGAAGGAGCACAGTAGCATTAATTATTCTGCAAATTACCTATTTTTTCAATTTGTAGTATTAAAGTAACAAGAAATTTATCAATTAGGGGTGTACAAATAATTCGATATTACGAGTTATTCGTTCAGAAACGAATATTATTATGCAAAACTCGAATCGAATATTCGATTAATTCCAAAAGAAAATCAAATAAAAATCCATTTCGATTGGGTTTGGACGATATTCGCACACCCCTATTATTGTTTTATTAAATCTCTAGTTAAATCTTTGAATTCCTAGGGGTCCGTGTATGAAAAATGTTAAGAAAGGCCGGCGTAGACGGTACTTAATAAGTAATTTAAAATGCAAGCGGCCTGCGCATTGACCAAAGTGACCTTTACCGGTTGCGTAATTGCTTAAAAATGTCCATTGTTGAACGATTTAATATTCAGCTTTGTATAAGGTTCGATATTTGGATCGTCTAAGGCAGTGGTCGGCAACTCATGGCTCGCGGGCCAAACCTGGCCCGGGTTTTTCCCTTTGCGATCCGCTCCGAGAATATACTGTGGTCTTTTTGGTAAATATTTTTGAGGATCATGTTTTTTTTTACCAACTAATTACAGAGGATACTTTCCGAATGCGGCTCTTCTTTACCTCATTTAACTATGTGGACCGCGTTGACAAAAGTTGCCGACCTCTGTTCTAAGAGATTCGTGGAAGTTTAATCAGTTGGTTTTGTACAATAGGCCTAACGCATATGTACAATTGTTATATTGATCGAATATTTTAGTTGTTGCTTCTACGATTTTACGACGTTCAAACAGTTTAATCGACGTTAATAAGTGCTAACAATAAAGCCATAGTCGATTTATGTACTAGTTATCTATTTTCGCATATTGACCTGTCATTTGTGAATAGTCGCGAATCGATTGTTTGGTCGGGCCACACGCAATGAACTGTCTGTCGGTCGATGGTTATACGACTATTCATCAAATTTAATCAATATTTTAGCTGCAATATAAGTTTGTATTAAAAACCTCTATGCTACATAGATGGCGTCACAAGTATGATTCAGCAAGATTAAATAGCATAATATCATAATAATAATCTTCAAAAATGGTGTGAAAAGAGTTCTCCTTCAAAGCCGGCGATGCATTGGCGACTCCCCTGGTGTTGCAAATGTCCATAAGCCACGGTGACTACTTACTATCAGGTAGCCCATCTGCCTTATCGTTAGGTTTAGGTATAAAATAATAAATAATAATATAACTATATGTATTTATTTTGTTTTTAGTTGTGCAACTATTTAGTTGGTCTTATCTACACACTTTATACGAACACGAACAGCTAAACAGTTTTAACTATAAGTTGTATATATGCGCTAGGTCATAGAAAATAATTTTTGAAATTGTTGACAGACAATATTGGTTGGACGCGTATGTTGGTAACTCGGCAGTGTAGAAATAGTGTTTCCTAATTTTGCTACAAATATTTTTTTAATAGCCGAATAGCGTGTAACTTCTTTTTATATAAATATTATATGTATATGGATTCCGATGCCGATCCTATTACCAATGTTTACTCAAGTGGAACAAATTCATTAGTTGTAGCAATCGCGATAATGTTTGAAGACCTTGGTATGAGTTTTCAATACAAAAAAATAGTACATATTAAAATAGCAATACAAATAATATAAATAATGCTTAATACAATAAAATAAAAATGAGATCGTCCTCAATTTTATGAAATTGGTAAGAAAATATTCGTAAAATGTGGATTTTATTGTCGTCATTAACGTAAAAACGAGGAAATTCAAATTAGCTGAAGAGGTTATGTTTTTTATGCATTTTGATAATTTATCGATAGAATTTGTATTTTTATTTCGTATTGAAAGCTCACGATTTTACGATTAGTGTGTTTTTTATTGTTATTAGTTGCTTTGTTACGAGTTTTAAATGGAATGTTTATTGAGTGGTTTGGCGAAAATTATATCTCATGAATTTTAATGAAACAATTTACCATATTTACGGGTTACTGAATGTTGTTTTTTTGGATTGTTTTAATTCATTTTACATTTTTTTAATATGTTCAATTTTTAAATGTTTATTTATTTAAGATTTTATATCATATACCGCGACGCAAATTCCGGGTTTTATATTTATTTAATAAATTGGAGATAAATTATTATCTAAACTAATATCTTTTAATAATTTGTATTGAATTGAATAATAAATATAATATGTTGTTATATATGCTGTATATAGTGGATAGGTTGAACGAGTTAAAATAATATCGAACACTGCCATGTAAGGCCATTGATAAATATGTACTTCCTTGCTAAATATTATGAATAAGCGGTAGTTCTTTATTTGTGGGTATTTAATTTTGAACATATTATTAGGCTAATCTAGGAGCTAGGATAAAATTCTACGATTACGGTTTTAGAGTAAATTGGCCAGTTTTTATAGTTTCTTGAAGAAAGCGGTCCTTGAGAATGAATAACTTATTGATATAACAGATATTAATGTCACTTATACAGATACATCACTGGAATGTTATATTACGATGATATATAACTTTTATGGGTTATGAATATGATATGATACTGTATACATGTCCCAATATTTTTGTAATACTTCCTTGCTCGTATATACATTAATACACGCACTCTTTTTTAAGCGATATCGAAATTGTTGGCAATAAAAAGCTGGCCATATCCTACATTTTCAATTGTACGATTTTACTCCAGGTCATTTATTATCCCAAAAAACTTTGACTATTGTTATTGCATTTATAATAATACTTTCTACACTCATCAATCTAGACCAGTGTTTCCCTACGTGCGAAATTTGATAGTTTTTTGGGGAGCAATTTAAAAATTTACTCGACACGATTTTAACACTTTCGCTTTGGGTAATGTAAAAGCTAATGTTTTTCGAGCATGATCATCCTTCTGACGCGGTCGGATCTGGTAAAAAATTATGTATAGGGGGGCATAAAAATTTTAGAAATGTTAAGATGGGGCGTGGCGTAAAAAAGGTTGACACTGATCTAGACTCTCATGGGTGCTATGTACGTGTAAGTAAAGTACAACATCCAGACTTTATAGAAATCTTAGTTAAATTATTATACATGGGCAACCGCGGACCTTATACAGCCGCCTTTATCCAGGTTCGATTACGCGATTGATTCATACAGACAGCATTGAATTGATGTTACTTCAGTAACACAATTAATTGTATTGTTGTAATAAGACGACCCGCGTGGTCGAGTGGTTACCATACCGGTCTGACGCGCAATGGGTCCGGGGTTCGATTCCCGGCCAGACAGAAATATGAATGATGAGTTTAGACTTCTGTTCTGGGTCTGGGTGTTTGTGTATTCGTCTTTGTGTGTCTATGGGACCCACGACACAGTAGAAAATCCTAGTGTGGGGCTATGAGTGGCGAAAGCGTATAAGCATGTAGCGTGTAGCGTGTATATAACATTACTAATACTATTGCATATGTTGCATTACTAATATTTTGCTATTTTACTATTACAACAGTTTGTGATATTGTTCAATTGTTCGACAAATCTTTGAATGTTTGTATGTTGAATTTATATACTCAATTTTTTGTATTTGTTGCAGGTAAGAACGAAAGCTGTATCAAATAATAATGAGTAAGCAATATAATCGATGCCCAACTTGTCGGATGGGTAATGTTTAAAGTTCAAACACGGTGAGTAAGTATTTAAAAAAAAACCATAAATATAACACTTTGTCAAATTTTTCTTGTGTGATCGTGCATGGTGAACTATATGGCCGTTACATTTCTTTTACTATTGACTTTTAAGTATGACGATACATTAGTTTTATATGCCAATTTTTTTCGTCGTTATTGTCCCACTGCAAGGCACGGGTTTTATCCTGAATTGAGAGAGTTTTAGGCCAGAGTCTATCACGCTGGACAAGTGAGAACATTATATTTTTAAACTCAAGTATGTGGGCTTATTCATGATGTAAAGCACCGACAGTTAATCCTAATACGCACGTGATTTTGGAAAAATCAGTTGTACGTGCCCGAGATTAAAACCTGGGATCCTCGATTTAAAGGTCAAGTTTTCACCATTAGGCTACAACGTCTGCTGCAAGTGTTGATTCTATATTTTTTTCTCTCAATTAGAATCATTATAAAAGTTAAGATATCACTTTTTCATGCTTTGCTGATCTTTAGTGAAGAAATCTAAATCTATGTGAAAAACATAATTTTTCGTGTACTTACAACAAATGGAAATAGGACTATGGATTGATATAACAATATTTATAAAGCCTTGATCATAATATTTTATATGTCGGCATGAGGTACGATCGTGAAATTTCATTTTCATATACAATGTCAAAAGATACTGAAATCCCCGAAATCAGACCTTGCCAAAGCGGCAGGCGCGTGTGGAATTCTGACAAATCCTTTTGACAATGTATTCACTGTAATAAAACCCTTTTGTTTCTCGGTTTTATAAAAGAAGGCTAAATTTCTAACTGAAACATTGTTCAGTATTTTTTTAATTACGTTTTATTAAACGAAACGGAAAGGGTTTGTTCCAATTCGATTAACATGAAGTGAATGTTGTATCTTTAAACTGAATCCTCACAAACTGTCGCATTTATATTAGTAAGATTTTGAAAGTATGTAAGTTTATTATGAAATTTGGCCTCTACGTTATGGGTCCAGTATCAAATCCCAGGCTTGCCTTATTGTTACTACATGCGTATTAGCGTTATGACATTAAGCTCTTCAGAAAAGTTACAAAAAGAGCGTTCTTTCCAAGCCGGCGATGCATTGGCGACTCCTCTGGTAGTGCAAATGTCCATAAGCGGCTGTGACCACTTTCCATTACGTAGCCCGTCTGCCTTATCGTTAGGTTGAAGGACAACATCTTCATAATACTTGACACTTTGTTAAGTAAAGTTACTTGAAGTAATCAATTTTCTATGTCACTATTTGATATAAACGAAACAAAGACACACAAGCCCCGAATCTCTTTGTGCGAATCCCGTAGCGATACCCTTTAGTAGTATATGATTTATTGAATAAGTCCTGGCAATGAAAAACGTTCTTTTTACTACGTTTTTGCACCTTATATTTTATTAACTTGCTATATAGTAAAATAATAAATGTATGGCCAAATTGCTAAATTTGATGTAATTTTTTTACTACTTTCATTTAACCCACTAAACTGAAATTTTGAATAATTATATAACAATCGTTAATAAAGCATTTTTTGTTTATGTCCTTGTCATTTGTACGTGTATTAGATTCATATCAACATTAATCAGTACATTTCTAATGAGGTCGAAGAAAACTAAATTTGATGAAAATAAAATTTACAGTTCTTCTTACTCTTCAATTAAAATGGTTTAGTTTAAAGTAAACCAAATGTAACTGTTTATTAAAAACCAATGTTAAAGTAATATTTATATTCGCAAATGAATAATAGTTCATATTGTTAATAAAGAAACAAAATATTGAATATACAAATTTTTAGCAATTATATTGTGAAAAAAGGTCATTCTAAAAATACCTTATGCGATTATATTGGCCTTTTATAAATTGAAGCTGAAAATACTTTTAAAACTCTTTTTTTATAGTCAAAAGCAGTCACCGGTAAAAGCGTTGTTTTCTTTTAAATCTCTGAGCCAGATACAAAAAAGGAATATAACAAGGGAACCAGCGAAGTGCATAAATTAATGTGCCTCAGCTCAGTAATCGATGTCTTAATCGTGTATATTTTTCACTCCTCTCACTTTATCCTGGTGTAGGTTTGTTTTCTGAACGAGTTTATTTTTCATGGAAAAGATGTGTCGATTCTGTATTTTCTTGTGAATCTACATATCCAAACACAGAACAAAAACGAAGTATGAAATGAAATGTTTTGTTTTTTTTTTATTAACATTGTTTTTGTATATCTGGATGAGTTAATTTTCTACATTTTTTAGACGATTTTGATGCAATTTGATCGCAAAAAATGTATATTGTGTAGTACATTTAATCAAAGCTTATCATATTTTTGGCAAAAAAAATGCGTCCTACGTATTGAGGATTCTATAGTAACGGGTTCTTTGAAATGATACCCATATAATATATATGAAGTTAGACTAACACACAAAGAAAGTAATTTAATTTCGTTTTCGACAGACGATATTAGACATAAAATTAATCTTCTATTATATCTAGACGTATAAATGAAAAACTAGTTAAGCCTAGATTTACAGTCTTGTCACGACTCATATAATTTTTAGTTCGGATGAAATTAGGGCGTGGGAATAGGCGAGAGCCATTTGGAAGTGAGCCAAAGTTCCCACAACGCGTTCCGGGGACAAATCCACCAGAAATCGAAACCAAAGCCGATAGCCGCCCTCCAAACTACCTTCATAATTTATCGTAGTTTACAACTTTTTAAACCCCGCTCAGAAACTTGGGCCCCAGTTTAATTGGGCCGAATCAAATTACCCAGAAGGATCCAATTGCTCCTGATTCCGATAAGCGATTATGTGTTCAATTTAACTTCACGTACGTGAATTGGTTTAGCTCAAAGGTTTAATTCCTGTATTATCTTACTAATATTGTAAATGCGAAAGGTTGTGAGAAAGTTTGTGTTTGTTATTCTATCACACAAAACTTCTGATTCGTATCGCTGATATTTGGCACACATATTGACCTGGATTCACACATGGTATTACCGTAATAAGCGTGACAGTAGCAAGTAAAGCCGCAGGAATGAGCTAATATTATGTAAACACGTTTATTTAGAAAGGAGAAAACGGTATTGAAGATAAATTGGTCTATCGTTTATAAGGGACCTCCTCTCTAGGAGGTCGGAACCCCGTTAGCGCATGCAAGAACAAAGATTATACAAATAAGACCTTTTTTACTTTTTGACGAATAATTTTAGAATTTAATTATTGCGAGAAATTGTCATTGGTTAATAAATAGGTATGTTAAATAAGAGTAGCTAAGTTAGTCAATACTTATCGTCAGATAGAGTTTTCTATATTTCTTTGAAACACAAATATCGTTAAAACTGAAGTTGTCGTAACTTATATTTAAGCCTGTAATTTATAGCTTCCCAGTACACTTAAAAAGAAATTTAGCAATAACTTTTTTATAGCGTACCTAATATGAAAAATGTCATGTCATACCTTTTCAAAAACTTTTCCCCGTCTTTTATTTGATAAGAGACTACGAGCCGAATGGAGGCAAGTGGTCTTCGCTATAGACATTTGCAACACCAAAAGATCCGCCGATGCCTCGCCAGCTTTGAAGGAGCTCTTTTTAGCACCTTTTTTAATACGCCTCATGTGGGAGCTGTGAAAATTCTTAGAAAGAATCTCGTTCGAAAAATAATCGCGCAAACCAAACCATATGTGTCAAATAGTGATACTAAATTTAAGTCAGCTTTTTATTTGTTACGTGGACAAATGATCATACCCATTTTATAGTTAAAAAGTCCTATATTCAATTAACCACCGAAGTTACAATTTTCAGTGCAATATTTCAGATTTAATCCCTGGTCAGGCAAACATCTAAGTGATGATTTTCATTCTGTTTTGGATCTGGGTTTTATGTACGCTTAGAGTGCATCTATGGCATTCACGACACCGTGAATGCTCGTATGAGATTATGAGTGTAGAAAATTGCATTCGTATCTTTGTCTTCAATATTTCATGCGAGACATATACTGAATATAGATTATAAATGCAATAGCAATAATAAATGTTAGGAAGAAAGACTGATTGAATCTCGCTGAAGTTTGACGCACAGACTGTTTATGAGCTGGACTAATTCATGGGATACTCATAATCGTTGTGAACGTGACCGCGAGGAGAGCAGCCGTGACAAAAACTAGTTAATATATACATATGTATGTTTTTCTCAACATTAATGTTAGTTATGCTATTCACATTTCAAGCTCCATTTTTCCCTCTCGAAACTGTAAAACGCCTGATTTGAACCACCTTTTCATGTAGAAGAAATCGTGCACTCGAAGTCAGACGTTGCGGCTCGAAAACTTTATTGTGCGCTTCAGTAAATGCTGTCCCAGTTCACGTAGAAATTCTAGCGTACATTGAATGTACTCGATCTCACAATTCTTTCAACTGTGTATAACATACAGGTTATTTATTTTAAAGCGCGTAAACGATCAAGTTCAAATGTTTTGCGAATAGCGATAAATTCTCAAAGATGTTATGGAACAGATTTTTATATAAAAAAAAGAAACAAACCATTAGATTTTAAAAATCTATTTTTATAGTCGGGTTCTAAAGTTTGTTTTGTACATATAATAAAGAGCAAAGTCGCATAGAAAAATTTAGTTCTGCTAGTATTATGAATTTGATTTTTTGTAACTGTTAAATTTATTTTTAATATATTTCGGGTACTCAATAATTTCTTTTTACCAATATTTCGACCCAGTTATATAGATCGTGGTGACGGCAAAACTGCCTTTGCTGTTGTCAACGGTTTCTGTCAAGTGAAGTATCAAATGAGCATGCGGTCCACCGCATGGTAAGTGGTTACTGCCGCCCATGAACATCTGTAAGCAACTTCATATAAAACGGGGGTTCTATCTGAAGTCGATCACATGCATTGGTACTTCTGAGGACTAATAACTTTAAAACAGTACCATAATTTTGCAATACGATTCAGGAATTTATCTGTTTCCTCATGCCCGCCCATTTCCTGTTAAAGGAATTGCTTTTCCGTTTGAATTCAGTGACATTTAAAGACAAAGAGATCTCAATAAAACACAGTCTTAAATTCCTGGAAAGATAAACGTCCTACGTTAATGTGTTACGTTGAAATATAAATGTCAATATTTATAAATAGGAATCTGTTCACAATAGTTACATTATATACAACCTTTCAACTGGTATGGTTGAATACTTACAAACTCAGACGTTTGTAAATTTAAATAACAAACCAAGATGCATTCGATCTGATAGTAAAATGACAGCCATTTACCTCAGTATTATAACCAAAGTAGAGACGAAGTTTGATCTTCGGTCCGCCACAGATACGTTACTACTGTTACCCTAAAGGACTAACATAAAACGCTCAAATAAATGAACCTCAGGGTACGAACTAGAGAAGCTCTTAAAAGTCGGATTAAAGAATAAAAAAGATATAGAAAGTATACCACAATAGGCGAACCACGAAACAATATTCCTATAAAACATGGAAATTAGAAGTTACAATTCGCTGTCCGGCGATAAAGAATATAACAAGAATAAAATAAAATAAACCCGGCTGCATAAAAAAGGAAAAGTAAAAGCAGTTCAGGTGACAAATGCAGTTTTAGTATTTTTTTCTGAGATTTTCCACTATTAATTATTAAGCCGACGGAAAATTTTGGAATATCTTTATTAATGATCACTATTCTTGCAAAAGCCTCGTCACTTATTCACGCATTGACGTTCTTTTAAACAATCCCTTCGTCCTTTCATCCCCATGGAAAGATTTGCGGTCGATACCGCGGTAAGCCACTTACGGAGATACGTGAAAGTGTCTTGCGGAACTTTTGCGTAGATTAGTGATAACTTCAGACATAACGTGATTTGCGTAACTCATATATTCCGATACAAGATTATGAATGTCAACGAGTCCATATCCAGAGAGTATCTAAAGAAATGTATCTATAACCACATTACCTTGAATTTCGTAAAATAAGATTCTTTTGAAAAATTAAAAGAGTAAATAATTCATCTAGTACTCCTTAATAAAAGGAGCACTTGTATGTATTGTACTATGTATTCAAATATCTTAATCTCAAAATTGTATAGAGTGTCCCAAAATTAACGCAAGATTTGAATTTGTCGCCATTTGTGCAGTAATGTGTTGGCAACCCTAAAAAAACAACAATTCGACTTCTGACAGTTAAGGGTTAGTAAAAATGGAGCTTTACACTATAGAACAACGAGTCTCCATTATTGAACAATATTAAAAAAAAATAAGCTTAGCGACCAAAGTTTGTAAATTGCATACAAAATATGGTCGAA
>DWNE01010299.1:0-10419 GCA_018249875.1 Cecropterus toxeus
TTAAATTTATTTTCTATTTTTTAGTTCGGTTTTCTATAAAAAGCGTGTTTTTTAGTTTTTTTAAACTATTATTTATTGATGAAAACATATTAACCGTAATTCAAATAAACTGGCGTAAAAATATATCTCGACTCGATGTAAGTCAACTATTACAAAAAAATATGGTAAGAAAATATTTTAGTATTAATTTAATATAATTAAACATCGCAGAACTCCTCGTCGTTAATTTTCAGTTATGTGTTTCAGCTGCTCGCAATTGCATTATTTATTCATTCTCTGGTATGATATAATTATAATGACGAGATTTTTTTTATTTACATCTTGTCATAGTACTTTGGTTAAGAGTTGAAGCCTAATTTAGAGTGCCGCACTTGGTGAACATTTTTAAGAAATAAAAATATTACCTGCGTGTCAAAATTACCAGTCCAATAGTGGGTCTTCAAAGACTGGGAAAAATAAATAAAAATTGCCAAAAGTTTTCTGCGTTCACTTCATCAAACTAATATACAATCTTATTCCAGTAGCTTACTAAATCAAAGAAGACATTTCGTATTTCGCTGTTGAAATACTTTAAAATAGGACAATGGTATGTATATGTGTAGACAGCTAGTATATATATTTACGTGACCAAAAAGTTTCATGAACAGTTAAACATTTGACCATAGCTGGCACACTACACTAATTACTACATTTTGGTTTGAAGCTGAAGTTCTTAGACGTAGCATGTGTGATCAACATCAGATAGGTCTCATGCTCTATTTGGATTTGGTGACGCGTGTCCACTGCAGAGTCCACTTAATATCAGTTGAGTTGGGCCTAACTCAATCAATGCTGTTAAGAAATTTAATCTAACACATTGATAAACTCCTGGCTAAACAGTGGATTAAAATTTCATATTAATCTGAGTTGCCCTTATAAAAAAGGTTAAACTTTGTTATATTTATTTTTATTCATTCAAGATTGTTGTAAATAATGTTCCCGAACAAGTCTCTTGAAAGTGCTCTGTATTCTAGTTTTAAAGATATCTTAACTGCCTAATAACATCAGTGTGGATATTTCCCACGGTAAACATGACGCAAGGAGAAGCTGTGGAATACGCTAATATAATATACTTTTTTTTATAAATATGAAATAGCAAACGAGCAAGCAGCCCACCTGATGGTAAGTGGTTACTGCCGCCCATGGACATTTGTAAGTAACCTCATATAGAATAGGGGTTCTATATGAAGTCGACCACAGATGCGTTGCTACACCCGAGGACTGAGTTAAAAAGTGAGCCGGCAACCACACCCCTCCACCGAAGAACTGCTTCACTGCTAGAAATAGGTGTGACGGTGGTACTTCCCCGGTAGAACTACATTGGTTCTACCACCTGGCAAAATAATACTATTTGACTTATGTAGATACACGTATAGCTAAAGAGAGTTATTTACATGTCCAGTGACTACTTTCATACATAAAAATGAAATGCAAGGGCATATTCAACTTTTCTAACATCCTCGCGCCCCTCTCTGCCTATCCGTGGACATTTATTGCCAACTTAAAATTATAGTCGCCTGGTCTCCGGCAACTGTTTCATATGGGCACACTTCGACGGTTCCGGTTATTTATGTTTATGTTCAGTTGGGAAACTATGGTTATGAAAATCCTTGGAGATATTGAAAAGTTTGTATTTATCTACGTATAACAAGATGTAGGTGTATTAACGGTAAATTCATAATTAAGTTGTTTACTAATGGTCCCACTCTAGTATTTCTTATCTTTGTGTTACAGACAAAGAGGCATAAATACCAACACACCTATTTCTACCAGGGAGGTCGCATAGCTACACCTATTTTTTCAAATTGGTAGACTAAACATGGTTCAACAGGAGAAGTACCACAGCTACACGTATTCCAATGTGAAGCAGTTCTTGCGTGTCGGTGGAATAGCATGTTTTCCTGCTCATTTTCATATGAGGCCAATATCTTATTCCTGAAAACCACACCCTTCCATCGAAAGGCAAAAATTGTTTCATGTTAGAAATAAATACGGCGGTAGTGTCCGTTAAAACAAATCCGCTCAAATACCATAATTGATAACTAATTATTATCTAATACACACATAGCTTAGAAAAATAATATCCCTATATTATCTGTATATAATCAATTGTGGATCGCAGCGAGTAAATATTGGGCTCGTCAAACATAATTTCACACCTAGCTTTTATCAATTTGTCGTAGCTTTTCTTTCTATCTTTCTTGGATGTCACTTTAAATACCTTCGATTATATTATCATTAGTACTAGATTCCAGCGTGTCAATATTGTGCTCGTGAAACATAATTTCTCACGCAACTTTTATCAATTTGTTGCAGCTTTTCTTTCTTGGATGTCACCTTAAATACCTTCATTTATATCATTATTACTAACAAAATAGTGCGTTTATATATTTCCTACAACATTCACTTCACAATATGTATTTGTGTTAATATTTTAAAGTGTCCTGTCGTGTGTTCTGTTACACAGTCGCATATTTCATGCGCCCGTCGCCGCCCTTCTGTTCCCCTATTCTGGAAGGCTATAACGATATGGACTTTATAAAATTGTAGTTGCAAATGAGCATATAGTCAAGCTAGAGGTTCACAGTCATAAATGTAGATTTGAAATTAATTTAAAATAGGTTAAAGCCGAAAAAAAGAGAAGTGCCGTGAAGCGTCGGTGAATAGTATTACTCTTTCTCATTCCGTAAACGACATTAGACAACTAAAAGACAAAATTCATTGACGGCAGTGTCCTCCTGTGAAATATCGACACACGATGTAGTGACGCTTGGCAAAAAGCCCCATTAATGCCCACTGACCAACTGTTGGACATAGGGCTAATGAGAGCCTACGTCCATCAGTAGGTCGATGTATGTATGTGTGTGTGTGTGTGTGTGTATATACATCGATTGAGATCTCAGTTCGGTCACAGATGCTTTTGGTATTCCCTTAGGGACGAATAATTTAGCAGATAAAGTAACATTATCGGCTTATAAGTATGAAAATATTTGTATAAGTGCAAGTTGACTTGACTAAATGACTCCAATGACGAAATGATGAAAGTACCATATCACTGAGTTACTTTCCAAAATAGCACATAAATTGATTAAAATTCATTACTTTAAGACCACTTATAATTAGGCTTACCATAATTACGAAGAGCCAAACCGGGACGCAGAAGAAAAAGAGGCTCATTTTCATTTTGCTTTTCACTTAATTAGTGTTTTTCATATTTGAAATGCAATAAAAATTATTGTGAATTGAAAACATATTAATAAATGTGGTTTGGTTGGGGTGTCGGTGCTGTTCAAGTTCACCGGGACGCCGGGACTGGGATCTCAAACCGGGACTATCCCGGTCAAACCGGGACGTATGGTAAGCCTACTTATAATTGACTTTATAAATAGGGACAGTTAGGACAGCGTAAAATATACGCTATAAAACGGCTATGAGATATAAAAACGAAATCGCTTCAAGATCGTATCTCTATTTCAGAATAAGTCGGTTTGTCCGGCAGTTAGCATCATTTTGATTGAGATTTACCGCTTGTGGAACAGAGGGCGTAACGTTGTTACAATAAGGCACTTTGGTGATTAAATGCCTTTATGTTGACTGTATATGATTAAATTATTATCTCCCTCACTACTCGGTGTATGACATAAGTTATTAACTATTGCATTTATTGCCTTGACAGGTATGGTCAAGTCATCTAGAAGTTTGTGACACATTTTTTTAGTAATATAAAAGTAACAAGCAAAGGTGCCGTCCACCTGATGGTACCTAAGTGTCCAGGTTAAATCTCCAGGTTAAACCTCAGATAAGACTTTTCTTACCTGAGGTTAGCTATAGATTCTAGCAACGAATCTATGGCTAACCTCACGACTGAGGACTTTGGATAAGTATATTTTTCTTACCACTCTCTTCTGATCAGAACACAATAGCGCATAAGACTGCCGTTATAAGACAGAAAGAAGTGAGACGGTGGTGCTTCCAAAGTCAAAAGCAGTGGCTACGTCAGATGTAAATTACATAACATTTTTAATTTAATCATAAAAGACAAAATTGACTTTCCCTTCATTTATTGACAATTTCATCACAAATACTATCAAATGTAAAACAGAGAAAAAGTCGTTAAAAAGTTTTTAAGTTTATCTCAAGTGCATGAGTATTCGTCGAATTAAATTATATGTTGCATCTAAAGTGCTGAATAGAGACAAGACACACTAATATGATTAAGTACGGACGTACGGACAGAATAAAATCTGACAGCGCAGCGTAGAGGACGTGTCAGCGTTTGCGTATGCGACAGGCTCCCATGAGCTACGAAAATTATAAAATGAGTATGGTAAAAATATTTTTTCCCTAAAAAGCAGTGATAGTATAAATATAAGTAAGATACATATACATTTTTTTCTAATAACAAAAATATTTAACAAGTTTGTCGTTGCATGATACAAATCTACCAATCCATCCATAGCTTTCGTGATAGACCATGTTTAAATTATTTTCACACTGAGAACATAAAGTCGGTAGAATCCTATGTGGTTCGACTCCGACTCGTTTATGTCTGCCTTATAACATTAAACACAGCTGTGTGGAAATGAATGATGTGGTAAGAGAGATTTTTATCCGAGATATTCCAACTTACTGATCCTATAAATGTCCATCGTTCCTGAGCTATCTGAATCCAGCGGTTACCTACCCTCTTCCTCGGGTGATCAATTCACCTGGTCGAGGGGCGGCCTATACTTCTTTTACCTAGACGTGGTCTCCGTTCGAGAGATTTTCTACCTCACCGGTTATCCCGCTTACGAAAGATATCGTTAAAAAACTTCTAAAAATATACCTGTACTTTACTACCTTGTTCACACAGTAACATAAAAATAATATATCATATATAATATATCATTATAATATATCATGTAATGAGTGCTCTATACATTCGTACCTCCACACAACCATTTGCTAGATTGCAAGTGACGTCAAGAACTGTCACATATGCCGACGGGTCCGTAAAGAACTATGAACTGGACAAATATGGCGGTGTTTGCTACGGTTCAGTTCTGCGGCAAGATTAGATACACAATGAGTCTCCTATCATAATTCTGGGGTAGATTTTTATCTATTAAACATCTATCGATCGATTCGCTAAGTAAAAGGGTTTATTTATATTTGTCATTGCTAAATCAAGCGATAAGCTATTTGGTGGGTTTATAGATTGTATCTACTGTTTAGAAAGGTTTTGAGATCAGGCATGGATGGGACCTGGGTGGTTAATCGCTATTGGTTAAAATTTCAACCGTGTTTCCACGCTTCGGTGGGAACACGCCGCCGGACCTAATTTTTGTTGTAGGTATCTATAGGAGTAATGAATTCTTGTTAAAGGCTTTATATGCACTGAATAAATGGTCAACATGCGTGGGCCATTTGCTCATTGGATAAATCCGTATTATAACCACATGGTAGAAATATCTCAAGTCTCCTCCAATTATGATGAGAGATATGCCCAGCAATGAACTTATGAACTAGTCTATGTGAATTATGCCAGTTCTGAATAAAGCAAAGATTTAATTTACATAACTGTGTAAAACCTTCAGAGGCGAATATCTGAATTTAGTCATACCGTTAGCCGAGAATCAAACCCAAGGCCTTCTCTGGCAGCCTTACCGTCCTTGACCACTGCGTCGATCAAAATGAAATACACAAGTAAGATACCTAGATAATAAGGGTTCCGCGCAATCTGCGCCGAGTGGTGGTAATGAATTGGCTGGCCTATGATTGATGCGGTTCCAACGTCATCCGCTAATGGTTTGGGCGTTCATGCACTGTGAATGTTAAACGCGGCGTTTTTTTTTTTGATACCAAAAATTTTATTCCAAATCAAATCAATCGATCGATTTGATTCCATTCTTAATATAATGAAAATGTTTTTAAAAAATACATTAATTTGAAATGTCGAGTGTATTATTTTAGATAAACTAACTTTTTACAAGATAACATAAATGAATTGGGCTGTCCGTTGATAGATCACTATGTCACAGTCAGTCACCTTTGAGTTATATATATTTAGATAACCCTATGGGGGCACTTACAAATTTTAAGTTACCTTATTTTTTCTTACTTTACCATGTTAAGCGTGACCGAAGGGGCCGATAAGACAATCTAGTTTAAATAAGTAATTGTAATGAAGGTCTAATAGTACGAGTAGGTTTAAATTATGTTGACCAAATACCTTTATTTATGAATATATCACAATACTAAAACGTTATATATATTTTCGTGATATCAATTAATCACATATTCAATAAATTATCATTTTAATAATATAAGCTTATCAAGTATTTTAATAAAATTTTCAATTAAAACTGTAATTTAATTTCATTTAATTGTAATTCAATTTAATAAGCGACGGAAATTGATATTCTCCGTGGTACATTTCATTAAATTAAAATGGAAGTAATAATACAAGCAGTTTCTGAAAAGCGACGTTTTTCTTACCCAGTGCATATATAACATTACGAGTGATCCAAACGCATTTCATTACGTTATGAAATATGATCCCGCGCGCTCCACTGAAACGGAAAAGACGTTTAGGTCAGTGCTGTTTTTGATAAGCAACGGTTGTTCGTTTTATAATTGAATTGTTTCTTTTGCAATAGCGGTTTTTTTGTAAGGTCGGTTTTGTGTAGTGAAATAAAAACTGTTTTTGAAGATATTCCTAACAAGCGTCCTAACAAGGTGTCCTCTTTACTTAATTTAATAAATGTATAACTTGACGATTAACGGTTTTTTTATATTTCAACATTTTTTTTAAATACCTATATACATATAGTTAGCGCCACAAATAAATAAAACAGCGTTAGAAGGGATGCTTCTGACTTAAAATTGTCATAACTTTTAATAGAGTCGATGGATTCAATATAAATAAAGACTAAATATAAATTCATGATACAGACATAAAGCTATTATAATTAGTACCACAGACAATGTAAAACAGCATTATAAGAGATATTCCTGACATTGTAATAATTTTTGATAGAGTCGATACCTTTAATATAAATAAATACTTTATATTATTTGACACAGACTGTGATCTTATATTCATAATCATAAAATCATCTTTATTTGCCAAAAAACGATTCACTAATCATTCAGTAGTTTTTACCTCTAACGAAACACATAGATAGATAGACCGAATTCTTTTTGTTTTACAAATAATATTGATTTGTATTTTATAAAATGTGTATATCTTGATAGCTGTAGCAAAAACTGATACACGGTAGCAAACAGTTTAAAACCATACAAAAATCCATTGTGATTTTACATAAGCTATTAAAAGTGAACGACATGATCCTATCTGTCACAATCAGCGACGCAGCCTCCAGCGCTACTAGATTGGAATGCAAATCTGGGACGCGACAATACCCCCGTTTCTGAATAAAAGGTATGTTTTAACATACCTATTTATTTCACATACATTGTGGGAGTATGTAGTCCAGTATTGCCAGTTTATGGGATGTTTCCGAAATTTAGGGTATTGGATATTGATCTAAAGGTTTTTTTTTTTTACATTTGGAAGCTTCATTTTTTGTAATTCCTAGAATTGCCATGTTATTAAGGAAAACAAAGAAATTATCTAAAGTCATAAGATAAAGTATCTAGTTATTGTATCAGGCATACATTTTGTATTTATCTTTAAAATACTGTCGGTTGTAATCGCCTACCTTCGTATCTGTAGTTGTACGAATCAGTAATTGGAATATCTATTAAGAGTTGTTACAACGCTTTATTTTCTATAAGAAGTTTTCATTGGTCTACCATAAATATTAATGCATGAAATACTTCAAGACCAATATCTATCGGAAGTTGCTCAACACTCACTTTATTAATACTATATGCACGCCTTTTTAAGTCTACTGCTGGACATGGCCTCCCCTAATCGCGTCTGGCATGTATTTTGTTGACTCTAGTAGATGTAGGAAGAAAAAGGCGGTGCTACCCATCTACAGATTCTATCCAATAGTTGTTTCCTACGACATTCACAGGAAATGGTAGTACACAATGCACGGCAATACTGTAATTGACCTGTAATTACGAATTATTATAAAGTTCATAACTGAACGTTGTATTTTCCGCAGCGCAGTATCAGTGTCGGCGTGAGTTAGCGAAGATCGTCACGAAGAACCGTAACGATGTTTGTGCCGTGCTGCTGTTTAGTAACAGCGTGATAGGGTTGCCACTTGCGTTGAATATAACAACAAAATAAAAATTAATATGTATGTTTCAAATCATACAACAATAATTATGGCAAAACTCCGTTACCACGTTCCAAAAGTTTTGCCGTGAATTGATCATGTTCCGTGCAATTCTGTCAAAATATTAAAAATAAATTGTAATAAAAAAATGAAGTAGATCAATTCTTCTTTGTCAATACAATATAATTTTTTCGTTACCGGAGGATTGATTATAAGCTAGTTTTCAATACTCATCCGAATGGCTAAAAATATTAACAGTAAATAAATTAAAAAAAATGAAATAGATCAATTCTTCTTTGACAAACTTTGTATGTTGACTTTTGTATGCTTTTATTTAATTTGCCTTGTTAGATCGTGTATAAAGGTAATATCTTGCAACAGAATTTTAAATCAGTTAACCTCAACTGTTTCAACCGATATTTTGAATGCACGGTTAGTTTGGATGACAATACATGACTGAATGATTAACTTAGTCATTCTAAACCCGAAATTGTGGACGTTACAATATGGTGATACCTTTTTTTCTACCCCTACGTCAGAGGTATTAAATTAAATCGTTTTTTGACAACGATAGGAAAAAAATTATCACTGTATACGAGCAGGCCTTACAAAAATCATAATCAGGCGTTGTCAAAACTTGGATAGGTTACTAGGTTACTACTAGTGCATACATGCAGTTGCATGCTACACTCGAATGGGCTCATCTCAATCTAGGTAGACTCTTTCGTAATTGTGTAACTTTACACAATAAAGAAATAGTCCAGCAGTGGGAATGAAACTACTACCGAATCATTTTACTTATAGAGCTTAGATATATAACCTCTGCAAGCAGATATTTAAACTATTTCATTATAAATTAATCATTATATAACAATTTACCTTACATGCCCTACGACCCGCGGAGTGATCACCATACCGATCTAACGCCGACTACGCGTTAGATCCTGGGTTCGATCCCAGGCCAGACAGGAATCTGAATGATGAGTTTAGATTTCTATTCTGGGTCTGGGTGTTTGTGTATTCGTGTTTGTGTGTCCATGGCATCCACGTCGCAGGAGAATCTTAGTGTGGGGCTATGAGTGTAGAAAGTGTGTTTTTTGTTCATTTAAAATATTTCACTATAAATTAATCACTATATAACTATTTACTGTACATGCCAGCCCTGCGTTCCCTTCCTCGCCTAAAGGGTTTTGTTCCCCGACAAATTGTCGCTTAAAAACAATGTTATTAAACAAACCGCACGCTGATACGTTTTGCGAACTCATAAATATTAAACAGAGGCCAATTTCGCTTAAACAACCCTGCAACGGGGGTAGAAAAACGTAATAATCTACTGCAAAGCTAACTGATTTAAATAAATATTGTCCAGTAAAGGTACCGGAAAATTCTTGATATTGACTTCGAAAATTCGATATTATTGACAATTTGCATGGCGTTGCGATTACTATAGCTACTGGTATGGCACGCAGTGGGTTCCAGGTTAGATCCCCAGCCAGACAGATATATGAATGATGAATTTTGATTTTTATCTGGGTCTGGGTGTTTGTGTATGCGTCTTTGTGTATGTCCATGACACTCACAGCACAAGAGTAAGGAGTTTGGGATTGAATGGAGGAAGTAAACTTTTTATAATTATTTATAAAGCGTTTACCTACCTGCGAACGCTTAACAGGTGAAATTAGTTCTCTTCTGAGGCATTGCCGAAGCTCTACAAGAAAAGTGCAAAAAGAGCTCTTTTTCAAAGCCAGCAATGAATAGGTGATTCCTCTGGTGTTGCAAATGTCCATAGGCGACGATGACTACTTTCTATCAGCTGGACCGTCAGCCTTATGTTAAGTATACCTAACAGTATTATATCTGACTCCCTTCTTTAGTTATTCTGTTAGCATCACGTCGTTAAAGTATTTGCTCGTACACATAACTTGTATCCGCACACTTAAAAAAAACATACCAATCCGACATACACAAACGCACACTCGCACCGACGCACACACATACACACACACGTACACACACCTACACACACACACACACACACACACATACACACACACACACACAAAGAGAGACAAATGCTTATCATACAGTCTTCCGTGGGAGGGCACTGGTGACCTGTAATCCAGGTATCCCATACCTATAATAG
>DWNE01010300.1:0-10418 GCA_018249875.1 Cecropterus toxeus
ATGGATGCCCTTGTCAAACATGAACCAAATTAAAATGGGACCCAACTGTAAGCAACACCTTTCAAATAAAAAAAAAATATCAAAATCGGTCCACTTTTACTACCACTTTCGATGTATCAAACATAAAAAAAAAAAACAGACGAATTGAGTACCTCCTCCTTTTTGGAAGTCGGTAAAAAATGTACCTATTGGCTTAAATGAGGTTCAGGCTAAAAGAATATAGTATAGTCTGTCAAGGAATACATAAACTATTATTTTTATAAATATTGAAATGATGGGTAGGTACATCAGTGGAGTAGGAACCTCATATTTCATAAAATATTGAAGCTTATAAAATATGAAAATGACAGGATTTTTTAACAAAACCGTACCTAGCTATTTAAATTCAATGCAATTTTTGGAATAAATTCGCAAGCTATACACTAACGTAAGATTAAACTAATGTTAGAATCAAATTATAAACATTCTTAGAAAAGCACACGACTACCAGTGCTCGAAACGACAAACATTCAGCCAATTTGTCATAAACTTTAGATATATGACACGAAAAATTTCGCTCAGAGTCACGTTCAATTTAAAAATAAGCTCTATTCATTATTCATATACAGATATTATAAAATTCTGATAACATTAAAATATTTGAAATATATCACATTCATACCCAGTTTTCCGGCAAATTCAACAAATTCACTGAAAGAATCAGCTATTAGCCACAATCAAGCTAATAAAGTGTGAAGCAACTCAAATTATTTACGATGTCTTTAAGAGCGGATGGGAGCACGCTTCGGTGACACTGCCACATTGTAGTGATGCACTGCTGAATATCGATTTTATATTAAACTAGCGGAAGTACTCGTGCTTCGCTATATTAGTGCTGCGGGTTTTAAATAAAGGCGCCATCTTCAAATAGCGCAAAATATCGAAATCAAAAGTAGCATATAGGCTGACCGGATAAATAAGCCATAGGTAGTAATGCAAATTTCATATAAATCGAATCAGTGGTTTTTTGCTCGATTGAGTATTAAACAGAAATAACCACCATCTCATTTTAATGCATTAGCATAGATGTAATAATAATATTAGAAAAAGATAATCTAGGAGAAGTAAAAACTGGAAAAATGGAAGGGTTAAGTTTAAAAAGTTTTAACGTAACCAAAAACAATGAATGTATACCTATTAGGTTTTTGTTTGGCTTAAAACAGTACACAAATGACAAATGGCAAACATTTGATTTATAATTATCATCGATCCATTTAAATATAGACTTATAAGTCGTTTCACAGTATCATTTTAAGAGGATAAAATAAATAAATAATAATAAAATGTTTTTTAACATTATTTCATTTCCAAATATTGTACTTAAGTTATGAAAAAAAAAAAAAAGTTATGAAATGATATCAAGTATTAGGTGAACATTTATCTCACTGAGAGTCACAATAATGTTTGGTTGCACCACGCAGCTATAATATATGTGGAGGAAAATAAGTGGTAGCAGCCTGCCCAGTTCCAATAATTTCAAAGAACCGATAAGACTACGACAAACTATATATTTTTTTCATAAACAAAGTCAGAATTCGGATTTACATAAACGAACACGAAAGAGTAGATAAGGCGTTAATAGTGACAATAATCTATAATTACAGACAGGCTATAAAACGATTATCATAATTAACACCCGTGATTGACTATCATGTCATAATTCACTATCGACAACAATACGACCATCCTTATCCACATTAAATCGCCTTTTCTTTTTTAATCGGTTTCTTTGAGTTGCAACTAATTGGTTTTAGAGTGGGATAGCCGTATTATAAATGCACCGGTTGGAAAGAGACGATAGGAATAAGGCGGGAAACATCTTTCTTTACGCGGGTAATTTACGATTCTCTTTGAGTGTTCGCCGTTGACAGTTAGTGTTGTTTTCGGCGAATATAACGCATTCATTAATTCGACTTCACAAGTTTAATATCTTTAAATATATCGCTTACCATGTGTAGCACCGCTTGTAGAACAAAAGCCGCTCATGCTTCGTTAAAATTGCTGGAACTCGCAGAACAGCGTTTTCAAATGTGATTCCTAATTTAAAATGTTTACTTTTTTAGGATTCTATTCAGTCTATAAATAACCACATATCTTACTGTTTATCGTATCTTATCTTACTGTTTACTAATATTCTAAAGATAAAAGTTTCTAATAATGTTTATTAAGAATATTAAGTACTGTTTCACGTAAAACCTACTGATCGGATTGAGCTGAAAGGCAAACTTTTAGTTTATGACCTGGATTAGTGCTTGGAATAATCCTTACCATAGTAAACGTGAACGAAGCAGGCGAAGCCACGGGGACACACTAGTAAACGATAATATAATGTAATAGCGTCAATATAGCTTATCTACATATATTGAAGCTTTTACATTATATTATCGTACATTATTATTTTGTCGTACGCTGATTGTTTAATTAACTAATATTTTACGATAAATTTAAAACCTCTGTGACTGTCAGCTGGTTCAAGATTTTTATATCTGCATATATGTACCTATCATTTTGTGTAATGCTATCAGCTGGTTCAAGTTTTTTATATCTAAATATACCTATCATTTTGTGTAATGAGCGAATAAAATTTTAGATTAAAAGGATTACCTTATCAGTAGATATAGGTATTTTTTATTTTATATGTCAATTCAATTATTTACAATAGATATATTAAATAAAAATTAAAACATAAATAAAAATTAAACTATAAATACAACAAAGAGTCCAAACCGCTGTCTTTTGGAAGGGTACCAAGGAGGCTGGCCACATTTCCCCTTTGGATAGCTAAACCAATCCTTCGGCCAAAATATGAACCAGCCCTCGGATCCCCGGAAATGTCAAGTAAGTAAGGAGATATTGTGTTATGTTGCTTCGTTTTAACCTAAAGGGTATGGTTGGAAGATTCCTGGTGTCCCATCTTCAGTATCAGCCATCGTAACTGTTTTTGGCTTCAAGCAGATCACTTGATCTAACTATTATGGGTCGGTTACAAAAGTTCTTAAGGGAGAGTGACCACGAAAACTCCACTATGTAAAAATAAAAATAGACATGTAAACAGCTAACAATAGATGTATATAAAAATATAAATGCGTCATATTATTTCTTTACATTTATTATAATGTTAACTGAGTTTGAGTTTTTCTCGCGGCTCCGCGTGCTTGCGTCATGTACCACGCCAAAAAGTATCCTGTAACAAATTATTTGTTTTAAATTTCATGCAAACCCAATCAGAACTTTTTGTGTAAATGAGCACACACACATACATTATTTATACATTAACTTTAAGTAACATTAATTTGAGAGGGGTAGCAAAGAATAGTTAGAAAGTTAGAAGGCGGTAGTTGCAGTGTAGTTCAATCGGGGAGGTGCCACCGCCACACCTATTTCTAGCATCAAGCAGTTTTTGCGTTTCGTTGGAAGGATGTGGTTGCCGGCTCTCTTATATATGAGGCAATCATCTCAGTCCTCGGGAGTAGCAATGAATCTGTAATCGACTTCAAATAAAACCCCTTTTCTATGTGAAGTTTTTTATAGATGTCCATGGGCGACAGCAATCAATTGCCATTTGGTGGTTAAGCATGCTCGTTTGCTAATCTGATAAAAAAATCAGTGGCTGTTTTCTGAACATCGTGGTGGCATGCTTGTTTGATAAAGAATATGTTAGTAGCTAAATATATTGATCAGGCAAACTCGTAGCGTTATCAGGCGTGTTAGCGTCAGGCGTAGCGCCCGGCGTGCACTTTTCATTAGTTATAGTACTGACCATTAACACTCTGTTACAGTAACGACACACTTAGCGTTTTACTATGTTACAGATTACATCTCAACGACTTACTTAACTCTATAGTCTTAGGTAATTTAAAGTAGAAATGGCAAATGTTAAGTTTTATATAGAACAAGGAAGGATCTTAATTAGGTCGTGAAAACGTTGATTTGACGGAGCGGTCACCATACCGGTCTGACACGCAGTGGGTACCAGGTTTAATCCACGACCAGACAGACATCTGAAAGATGAATTTAGATCTCTGTTCTGGGTCTGGTAATTGTATATTCATCTTTGTGTTCATGGCACCCACGACGTAGGTGATAATCCTAGTATCATATGAGTGTAGAAAGCTTTAAATTTATATTAAAGTGTTATGTATAATGGATCTATGACCTATATTGGAATATCAGTTAGTCTCAGGATACTTATTATACTAAAATATAACTAAATACTACTAGAACATAATTATTTAGTCATTATAAAATATAAAATTTATAAAACCATTTTGTTTATTATTAAGCGCGCTTCAAAAGCGCGTGAAGACTTATTTTTAATAATCTATGATAATTACATATTACTGATAATATACTTTAAGTCCAATTAAAATGCAATTAGGGTATCTATTAATATATTTATGGCTACAACAGCAACTTGTGTTAAAAATTAGAAGTTTGGCCTAAATAGCGAAGATCCCATCTCCTTTGAAGTGCAACAAAGACGTGTGGCGCGTAGTGTTTCACGGAAAGCCGCCGGCCGCCGCCCGGAGCCGCCCGCCCTACGACGTGATATACCACACGCGGCGGTCGTTGAAATGCACTTCATATTAACTAAACTTGGTAAAAGTTTGACGGCTTGATACGCTTGAATATAAATCATTGTCACAGAAAAAAATTACCAATCAGGAAATATGAATTCGTCTACTAGTATAGAGATGTGTTTCAAACATATCTATACTAGAAGATGCAATAATATATGTAGACTGACAATGTTCCGGCGTTTTTCCCCGCGTTTAAAGAAAGGTAACATAACTTTTAATCGTTAAACCTAAAATTACTTTTGATAGAGTTGATGGATTTTTTATTGAATAAAAACTAATCGTTACTGAAAGGCAAAGACTTACAATTCATTTTCGATCCCTTACATTTAATTCAGTGATTTTTGTTTTACGCGACTTTAAACAAAAATAAAATTAACTTGACAATTATAGAAATTTGTATTATTCTCAGTTTTCTAAAACTATTTATTTTTTGCAAGTATATGCAATGTATAGACACGCGTAAGTTTTTTTATTATTTATATTTAATATCTTTACAAGGTGCGATCTTTTGTTTTGTAACCAAACCATGAAAATAATCCACTGATGTACGGTATCACTGTTTATGTTAAGAGGTACTACTTTTGTTAAGAGGTTAGTTACAGATATCCATAAATTAAATTAGCTAATTTAATTCTTATATTTTCTAAACCTCCAATATTACAAAAGATTCTAGCACTAATTCAAATATAGAGACTTTATCAAGCTCTGACAACTACTTACAATAACCGTTATCAATCTACATATATTGATATATGAAAATGAGATGCCGTGTGTCTTTGGTGTCTTTGTGCTACTCAATCACGCAAGATCCACTGGTCCGATTTACATGAAATTTTGCATGAATGTAGCTTATTTAACTGATCAGTCTATAGCCTACTTGTGATTTCGATATTTTTTGCTATATAAAGATGGTGATTATTTTAGTGACGTCCTTGCACCCTTTAATTTCATACTGTCATATTTACATTTTAAATAAAAGGGGAACGTAAAAATAGTAAACTTTTCATCGCACATACAAGATTAACATTAAATTTTTCTATCCGCAATCCTTATAACTTTTCATGTACCTCGGTTAATGTGTAATGGTTAGCGAGTAAAACCTAAATATGTCACGTAGCGAAGCAATGGTACTTCGGCCAGTCAATAATAAATCAGACTGTCATCATTATAATCTCAAAGAGCCGGCTTTTCGAGGCTCAAAAGATACAGGGGCGGGGTCGCTGGTGTCGTCACATGTTGTCGTGGAGTTGATTCGATGGATGACTTTGATATTACCATACATTGACAATATTCCACTACATGTAGATTTTAAAATGCATTAAATGCAGTCTAAATCTATAGGATGAAATGAAATGAAATGATAGGTGATGAAATTGAATGGGTTGGAATACACAGTATTAAACAGACTTCAAACAAATGTGTTCATGTTTCAGTTACGGTACTGCTACTGTATTGTTAATACACAACAGTATAGCAAAAATTTGCAGTGATAGCCTAACGGTTGAAACTCGGCCTCTAAATCGAGCATCCGGGGTTCGAATCCCAGGCATGCACCACTGATTTTTCTAAAATGATGTGCGTATTAGAATTTAATTATCACTGCTTTACGGCGAAGGAAAACTCCAACTGGAAACGAAAAGGTCTCCAAAAAAGTAATTATAATTATCTTTATTTTACGGGCGATAACTATAAGTACCTATGTTTAGTTAAATCAACAAATATTGAGTTTTGACTATGATTAGTCTCAGTGTTACTAAATTATGACAGTTATAAGTTTGTCGTGTATCCACGTCACCTAAATTTCAACTAATTATACTTTTAACTACGCACACTAATTGTAGTTTTATCGAACTCAGTTGTAATTAGATCATATAGTTTTAATTAAACATTACACATAAAAATTTTAACGTAAATAAGAAAAAAACGAATCACTAAAGTTGCTATATTTTTTAGTACTTTTCTTTATTAGTCACACAAAAACATGTGGATTTCTAGGTGTCTTCTTTGTTTAGGTGTTTTCCCATTATTATACTCAAACATGCTATCAGTGTATAAATAAAAATTTAAGGCAAGTAACATAGGGCACGATTTTTTTTACTTTATCTCACATATGGAATAACTTTAAGGAATTCTGGTACAAGTTTCAAGTGTCTAAAATCCTAACCCTTTACTTTAGACTACGCTTTGCCCGTCAGTCAATCTCTACTCATTTTATTAACTACACGAGAAATACACTTAAGTTATTCAGAACAAAACAGGCAATGTGCTCGTAATTAGTCATGAATTGGACAAATGAGTGACTATTTCGGACTCATCTCGTAACACAAGACATTTTGTAGGCGCGTCGAGTAATTTGCACCTCCGTTGATATATGGGGGTGACATCGCTCGTCTGCTTACTTGTTACCATTCCTTGTGCGTTATTCCGAACGCTTGAGCAATGGACAGACATTTGTCTTCAGTTAAATTTAAATACGGAGACAATTCTCATGATGATTATCTGTGTACGTCCACACACAAATGAAATTTAAATAAAATACGTTGAGACTTGAGTGATATGTGATTTCTAAATAGATACCAGTATCTAAGTCTTTAACTTTGTAAAAAATAATAAATATATTTAGAATAATACACACAGAAGTACATTAAAATTTTTTCTCTAATACCAGTTTTATTTTACCGAAAGCGATAACATGTTAATATATTGCCAATTTAAATAAATTTACTTTAAGATTTCAACTGAGTAAAACAGTTAGGTACGAATATATAATTATATCCAAGATGTACGGTGAATTTGCAACAAATAGCTCTAGTACGAGCTGAAATAAATAATGTGACATTAGAGATTCTTTCCAGTAAATTCTTTAACGCTTAAAATCTCCCAGCAACTGGAATTTAATACATAAATAACACTTCTGAGGGATATGATTTATGAAAATGTTGAAATATCATGAAATGTGATCCACGCAATCACTATTAATAAAAATGGCCGCTCGGCGTCGTCGTCTTTAAACGTTCCTAATTCTTGACAGATGAGCGCGCTGTCAACGTGACAGCTGTCACGCTGTCACGCGGCCTCGGCGGATGTAACGCGATCCGTGTATTGCTGACTGTTGCTATTAATTTCCCTCTTATGTTCGTTGTCACAACTTGTTTGATACTGTTTGGTAGAGTAGGCCGTTTTGTATAAATAATCGAAATGGTTTTACTGACACTTTCACTAATTACAAATACACAAATACAGATACACATTTATCGATTGAAAAAAGGAGTTTTCATGCAAAAAGTCAATATATATACTTTAAAGATGGGAACATTTTAAGGAATAATCTACGTTAGTCTTTATCTGTAATACCTGTAGGTATACAGTCCTTTTATTTATTTTATTGTACTAACAGTCGAGTGCCATTATTACGCAAAATAGGTGCGACGATGTTGCCTCTAGAGTAGAACCATTCATCCATCAGTGTCTTGAGGTCGATTGATGGACGTAGACCTTCGTTAATGTGAGTTTTGCAAATAGTGACCACGTCTGGCGTGCGTATTGGTGACCGTAGTATATATTGATTATACACGGGAGAAACTGCAGCCCCTAACCGGAATAGCGTTACTCATTTGTCTATTACGAAATCGACGGGAAAAGGGGACCTATTAAAGACCGACAACACGCGGCACCTTCAAACTTAATGACACGTTCTTCTATTACTCAAATTTCCATCTCTTGGCGCCATTTAAGTATTTATTAAATTTATAAAACGGTTGTTTCAGTAAGTAAGTTACGGTAGATATTATTGATTTGATGCATGTAAAGTCAAATACATAATTTGACTTTGACGTTCATCAAGTGGGGTTAAGAAAAACTGTGGAGTGGGGTCAAGAAAAGTCTATCAAAATAGATGCATGGGCCATGCATAATAAATGATGTATGCGAACACTGGTACCAAATTAATAAGGTAGCAAATAAAACAAGTTAGAGCCGTTTCTTAGTCACATTAAAAAGGGCTCAATCGTGTTACAAAGTTTACGGCGTGCTCTCGACGTCGGTCAGTGTCATGTGACCACGACAAAAACTGTAGGACGGCGATCAAAGTAGGCGTCGGGTGTCACAAGCACCGCCGTGCCCGGTGACGTCACAACTCACAACACGTGGCGGGGTAACTTTGATGGGACATTTCGCGAATAAATTCTTAGTAAGCAGCGGATGCCATAATAAAACTATATTCGCTTTTTAAATTTACGGAGGAACTGCCGAAGTTAAATGCAAAAAGTCAAAGATTTTAATATGTCACATGCTACTAACATAAAGCCCCATCAAATTAATGGAGAATATAATAAAATTTTGAATGTAATGATAGGAAGGACTGGTCATATTACCAAAGGATACGAAGTTTCTATAGAAAGTTAATGCCACAATATGTATTATAGGTATTTTTAAGGTGGCAGAATCCACTAGTTTTGCGTTTGGCGGGAGACTTGACCAGCCGGGAATAGGCTTTCAAAAATTTTGTTTGCGAAAACCCCCTTCCGGTAAAAATAATACTGTGTTTTATTAGATTCAGGAAAGTCTAAGGTTTTCATTTAAGGAAAGTTCACCGCCGCCTTAGCAGCCTTAACCAATTCCTTCCAAAGATATTCGTAGTCACCATCAGGTAACTGCATGCTTGTTTACGTAAAAGGACAAAGAAATATATAGGTATACCTATCTACTATAACTTGGACGACGGTATTGAAAGTTTCCGAATACGGAGGCATGAATATATTTCTTGGTTAGTGTCTAAATCATAAAATAAACCTACTGTTCAAGTTTAATTCGTATAGGTACCCTTTAGTTGCTTAGAATCTGCGATCAATCAAAAGTAAATATACTTTCACTGTTATCTACATAGATTGTTTCTTTGTTCCCAGATCCGAGCGCGGGCATGGGCAACCCGAGCATGGCGGGCGCGGGCACGCAGCAGTACGGCGAGGTGAACCAGCTGGGCGGCGTGTTCGTGAATGGGCGGCCGCTGCCCAACGCCGTGCGGCTACGGATAGTGGAGCTAGCGCAACTTGGCATCAGGTCAGTGGCGACAATATACGTATGTTTAGGACAATATTTCTATTATTTTTAACACGCAAAAAAATAAGTTAAATGTATGATGGTTTCTTATTTACACGGTGCATAGTACCAAAGTCGGCGCCCAACATATTTTGTTAGATCACAACGACGTATTTATATCGTCCTATATTTTAAGAACTAACACAGTACAAGAACTGCGTTAGTTCTTAAATGAAATTATATTGTGAATATTTCGTATTAAAATTTAAGAAACATGAAATCTTGCATTTAAACTGATGGTAAGTGGTCGCTGACGTCCATGGACATCTTAACATAGAACAGAGAGGCTACCTGAAGTTGTTCACGGATGTATTTGCTCCTACTTCTATGATGGTCGCTTTGTATTTAAGTCATTCCCATCCTTTCAACGAAACGCATGTACTACACTCTAGGTCCGATAGTAGTACCTCCCCTGTCGAAAACGATTTAAAAAAAATGAAGTACAATTAATATTGTTCTCCTTATTTAGAACTGGTAGAATGTTGCCGTACAAAAATAATGTAAATAGATTATCACTACGAATTATCTCTGCCTAAACAATACTTTGAATTAACTAATGGAAAAGTTACCAGCGAACCCAATATTTTTATAATTTGTGATATTTATCATTTTTAAAGCTGTCTTGTTAACCGACTTCCCAAAGGAAGAGAGGTTATCTATTCGTCACGTATATATATATATTTTTATGTATGTTCGGGCATA
>DWNE01010301.1:0-10418 GCA_018249875.1 Cecropterus toxeus
TTGTGTGTCCATGGCACCCACGACACAGGAGAAAATCCTAGTGTGGGGCTATGAGTGTAGAAGGCGTTAAAAAAAAATTAAAAAAATGCATATTTTTTAAACGCTGGTGAAACCGCTGGGCTCGACTAGACGTAAATCAACACACAAGCTTGATAACATCCGACATAACGGCAGACAAAAACTTCAATACCTTTATTAGTACATTCAAACAATGCTGCTACGAATGTGTTACTTCCCGAACATGTGAACATTCCGTTCCGCTTTCCAATTTCGCGCAAGAAAAATTTCTACTAACCACCCGAGCGGTAATCTGAATCGTTTCTTGCGGTTCAAAACTGAAACTTTAGAGACAGGTATAAAAATAATTATATAACTAACGCGTGCAATGCAACGGCTGAGGCAATTTTGATGCAACTTTTCTTAAGATTTGACCTAAATAAACATGCAGGAATAATTTCCGTTTTACATTATCTTTGTCCGCGGTTTCATACCCGTTTAAAAATGTCACATAACTTTAAATTAACAACGATAACAAAATGTATTTTAGTTCCTAAAACAATCCAGTTGTTTTGGTGTGATGCTATTTTAACCTCACAAACAGACTTACGGACAAAGTCATAATATTATAAACAATTCTATAAATCCTTAGTTTTAGTCCACCAAACATTTTCCTTTGCAAATGTATTCGATCTACAGCATCATTATATGTGTTATGACATACCTTTTTCGATTTCAATGGAACATGGGATAAATAGATAAGACAGTTACTTACCTACTGTACCATAGGGTCACATAATTACGCCTAAAATGAAAGATTCCTGAGAAGCACTTCGATACAAAATATTCATATTCGCTAGAAAATTGCCTACAATTATATACCTATTCCTAGAAGTCGATATCAAAATTGTTTATTTTACGAGAACTCGCGCAAATCGGTCTGGCCGTGTTTCTGTGAACAAAGATATTATTCTAGCTCTCTTATCTAACATAAACACTATGAATGACTCAGTGTTAACTATAACACTACTATAGTACTTCTCTATTATATTAATAGATGAAGTAGTGCTTCGCTACGTAATAAAAAATAAGTTTTATTCGCTAACCGTTAGAGGTACACACGTATTAACTCCTTTAGGCTTCATTACTGAGTAGTGAGTACAGATCTCTCTCACAAAGCTTGTTTGTATAATGCAGATATTTCAATGATCGATTGATTTACACGAACTCTATATTTAAATTAGTATCTACTGCCTACCTACTTCCTACAAATATCGGATTAGGTAGGTTTTTTATAATATATTTTTTGTCACCATACCAAAAAAATAATAATAACCTACCTTTGAATAACTATTGCACTCTCTTGAAGACTTCCATGACATACTGGTTATATTTCTGAAACAGTTCATTCCACACCTTTTATATGCATTACAAGAAAATAACATCCGGTTAGGTTAGGTTAGGTTAGAAATGTTTGCAACGAAAAAAAATAATGTTACTTACTTAAGTTAAACATAAGTAAACTTGTTTAGCGATCAAAATCCATTCCATTGGATTAGTATTCCATTCGCGTGGTATCTTTTAACATTTATCACAAGCAGAGCCGCATAGTAAATGGCCTGCAACAAAGTATAAGGTTCATGTAAAACACGTAATTCTGTCAACCTTATAGTAACAATTCGATCTTTTGCTACAATTTGTGGTAATATTTATTTATTGTATATGTAGAGCTTTATTTATTTATGCACACAGAATTAACAAACATACATAGCGCTTATATGTAACATCATGTGAAAATGTCTTATTATCTTTATTATGTACCTTGTTATTACATAGGACTAGAGTTGTTTAAAAAAAGTTCTCAATAGTGTGTGAAGTCTACCAATTCGGACTTTGCAGCGAAAAGACTCGTGCCCAGCAGTGGGATAATGAGTTGACGAAAATGGGTGAAACTATACCTATTGGCATTCTCCACTCTAAGTGTTGGCGAAACATTTGTGTAGGTGCTTCCAACTTTAAACAAGACTATTAAAAAATAAAGAGTTACACTTAGCGCCATTTAATTATTTATGAGTGTACTTATAGTCCTAAAGTAGGATTTTCTCCTGGTGTGCCATGAACACAGAAAGACGAATACACAAACATCCAGACTCAGAACAGTAATCTTAATTTATGATAATATAAATCATATCGGTCTAGCCGGGAATCGAATCCGGAAACCAGCATGTCAAGTTATAGTATCAGCTCCATCACTCAGGACGTCAATGTAAATAAAGTACACTTAAAGAATTGGCAATAGGTACAAAAAATATCGGAATATTTTATCTATCTTTTTGCATACTATGACCATTGCTCAAGCATTGCGTTGCTGCGTCTAATTTTAGTACACCTAAGTGGTACAACGGTACTAATTTATATGCCACGTGCTTGCCGCACTTAAAATTCTTGAAATGCCACTTGGAAGAAGAGAACTTACATATATAATACATAGAACTATTATATGAATAGAAAATTAATGACTTGTGCATGTCTTGTTGCTTCGGTCCAACCTTTTGGGAGTCAATTGAAGATTAAGGTACTAAACGAATAAGCAGTCCACCTTATTATAAGTGGACACTGCCGCTCATAGACTGCAGCCAAATCTATGTAAAACATGGTATCTACATGCAACCGATTAAGAGTTGCCATTCGTAAGGACTAAGGTGGTCGCCTCGAATTTAAATTTGAGTGACTATGGTGCCTCAAGTCAAAACATACTGGTATCACACCATACTGACATATACTGGTATAATGTCAAAGCATACTGGAATATTCACAAGGTAGACCTTGTAAAACAATTAAATGCCCCATATCAATGTATCTCCCTTGCTGCATCCTTGAAAAGAGTATAATTTATTCAAAATAGTCACTTCACTACTAGGAACATCAAGTGAAACGTGTGTAGGTATGTGTACAATTCACACACCGGCGGAACGAAACCTAATAATAATACTAACTACTTACAAAGACTTGTGCTTTTTCGAAAATAGATTAAATCACTGTCATAACGCTTCACTTAAAAAATAGAAGCTTCCCTTAAAAAAAAATCCGTTACGGGAAGCCTCGCTGATGTGATACATCGTGTTTGTACAGGTAATATGCTTAAAAGTCAAAATTACGTCAGGAACTAAATATATAGCATAATGTAAATAACGCCATCTACGAACAGTAGCCCGCACTAATTCCATAACAGCGAGAGCAGCCGAGTTTAGTTTTGTTCGATACCAAATAGTTCCGAAAATGTATAACAGATGGCTAAAATACTAAACACAAGCATCGCGACGCCAACAATCAGGTTTAACTGCGCTTAAAGATGTGCACATCAAAAACAAAGGTATCAAAAATAATTTTAAAGAAGAGCTGATTTCCTTAAGTCACGTCTAGCTTAAAAAGTGTGTTGCAATTATCCGGTACTAGTATATCGCAAAAGGTATCTATCAATCTACCCGTTGCCCATCATTCAAGTCTCGCAAGTGCCAAGCGAGCGGAACTGTGGACCTAGGATGCCCATAAAGTTTTAATGCCCCAGCTTTTTGCTCGCACGAGGAATGCTCCACATAATAACATCATTCATCGTATAACTTCCCTCTTGGTATGTTTCTTGCGTGCAAAAAGTAGATTAATCGTCGGTGAAAATTTGCTAAGTATTTTGCAAATATGTTGCGGTTAAACGATTGTATAGCTTTTTACCCGACCGCGTTAGAGGGAGGATAATTTTTTCCAGCGTATGTATGTGTTTTTGTATGTATAACCATTTCTTTGGCACTCGCTACAGCCAAAACGGCTTGAAGGATTATGACAGGTGACATTGAAATTGTCTCAGTTTGCAAAATGACATCGGCTATATAATTTAACAAATGGCACTAGCAAATAGATTAATGCTCAAGAGATTATTACTGTGTTTACAGGAGCTAATTCCTAAAAGTAACCGTTAAATTTGACGAAATCTTTTTGAAATATGTATAATTTACAGGACATTTTAAAGGAAGGTTTTAATATAACAAATCCTAACTATAGATATGTTGTATTAAAACGTAGAAACTGGGAAGCGCGGCTAGTTTTCTTATAATCCTCGATTTAAGTCATGTAATCCTTAAGTAGGTAGGTGGCCACCGTGACGGCGCACGGTAGCGTAGTTAGACAATTTGTATGTAATTCTAGACCTGTATCGTATCTCAGCCGGTGACGTCACTGTTGCCATACATTATGTACTACCAGAATGTTTCTAACCGAATGGTTTAATATAGCAGGTTTATTAGAACCCTTTTTATAGCCCAATTGTTAAAGTGGCCAAATATATAATAAGTTATTATTATTAAGATTGTATTGTCTTTCTTCTAGAAAATTCTTATTGAATATTTTTTTTAATAGTTTTTTATCAGAATAATTTTGAACGTAACTTAGGTACTGCCGCTTCGTAATCTGTTTTTTACTAAAAAGCGGCGGTATAATCATTGTTATAACTCAATCTATGTCAAATACCTATCTTAAACCTTAAACCTTTGCATAATTATACCTGTCTTAAAGTTTTAGATCGTATAACGAAGGAGTGTTCTGTGAAAATATTATGGGATATCTTCTCTTATAATACACTCTACTGTAACGTGGAATTTAAATAAATTAATTTATTATTGTCAACAAAAGTTTTGCACACTTGAAAATTTAATTTATTTTGAAATCATATTCTGACAATGAACATTATCAATACTAATATTATAAAGCTAAAGAGTTTGGTTGGTTAGACGCGCTCATCTCAGGAACAACTGGTTCGAATTGATAATTATTTTTGTGTTAATTAGTCCATTTATTGAAGAAGGCCATAGGCGATGTGCCATCAAGCTATGTTTGTTTTTTTTCTTATTTGGTAGCGAGTGAAACCGCGAGGAACAACTAGTTATATATATTTGTATAACGTAAAAAATATTATTTATTTTTTAATAGAACATTATAGGTATTAGGAACAATTATAGGTAAGTTACGCAACCAGGAAATATCGGTCGTTAGCCCTTTCATAAGAATTGTAAGGTCATTTATAAAATGTTTGATATTCCAGCGTTGCTTGCAAAACAATTTTTTCGCCAATTAAATTATTATGTTAGAAGGGAATATTGCGGTACATTTTCTTTCTCTGGCACATGGTTTAGACAGGCGGCACTGCGATATGTTAGGGTTGCCACATTTCTAAATTGAATCAAATGAAAAAAATAGGAAAAATAAATACTTAATCTTCATTTTTACTTTCTACTTCCGATTATTTATATTATTAAATAAATATCATTAAGGAAAAAATAAATAAAATGACAAATATCTAAAAACCAAATACACATACTTGGGGTCTACCAATTTAAAAATTGATTATAAGTAATTTAACAAATTAATTTTGTTTAATATTTACTAATCCTGTTTGCTTAAGTAATAGCAATAAAAACATACTTTTATAAAAAATAATACGAACATTTTAGGAGATAGGTAATATCGACTTACTTACATTCAAGGTAAGTAATATATATATACACGAAAATATACGTAACATTGTCATTAAATTTATTTTTAAAATTTGTCAGTAATAAAAGTTACTAACTAAAAATATTTATTAAAAAATATTGTTCGAAAGTGACAACCCTATTTCGAAACGATGCCGCGATGCAAGCAGCTAATGCAAGTTACATAACATCGCCTCTCATACCCTTGATTAGATTGACTCGGACCACTCTAAGTTAGACCTTCCATTCTTCCAGTAGAGTTTAAACCATGTTGTATAATCTCTCCCTTTAGTATCGCCGACTAGAACCAGTTTAAGGAAAGTCTATATATATAAGTCTGCGTTTGAACCTACTAGCTAAGTCCGACCACGCTTCGTCTGGTATTAATTATTAGTGAAGCAATTATAAGCTAAAACCCGTTCATGGGGAGGCCACCGCCTAACTTCTGCCTTATAACATCATTCTTTTTTGGTTGTTTTTTTCTACGAGATCCTCATGGATCTTCTTCCATCTGAGAGGAGATGAAAAGGTAAAAGGTCCACCTGATCACTGAATCGTGCAATATACTTATTCCAAAATATTTTTAGCAAAAAAATTTGGAGCAATAGGTATATGTGTGTCGCATAATTTTTGCATAATTTTATGAAACGAAACTACTTTTAGGGTTCCGTATCTAAAGGGTAAAAACCCTAACTACTACTACTAACTTCGCTATTCGTCCGTCCGTCTATCCGTCTGTCTGTCACCAGGCTGTATCTCACGAACCGTGATAGACAATCGAAATTTTCACAGATAATGTATTACTGTTGCTCCTATAACAACAATTACATAATTAAAACAGAATAAAATAAATATTTAAGGGGACTCCCATACAACTAACGTGATTTTTATGAATTAATATGTAGAGAGTTTCAGGGTACATAAATCGATCGACGTTTCATTTTTAAAAAAACGTCGATTTATTTTTTTATCTTTCATTATTCGGGCAAATGACGAATGGTCCGCCATTTTAGCTCTTTTAATTCAGACATTTTTGTACAGCTCCGATGTCCATACACGTTTGGTTTTTACAAGATCAATTCAGACATCAGTTGCTAAGTAAAGTATAATAAATGTTTCCGGACATCAATATTTATTGATGTTTTATAAATAGAAATTAATGCAACATTCTTCTCCATATGGTTACAAACCAAAATATAATGTTAAGTGATTATTTCTATCGATAAGTCATTTATAGATTCAATTGACAATTCAATTAACGCTAATATAAATATGCGAAATGTACATTACTTTAAAATCTGAGGTTTCGAACCTTGGACCTAATGGAAAGTGCCAAAATATTGCCACTATTGCAAGCTATTGCTAATATTGCAAAGTGATCGAACGATTATAGTTCGACCAGGAAGGTACCAAACCTATCTCATGCATTTCGGTTCAAGGTAGTGGTTGCCAGCTCATTTGAGGCGACAATCTTAGTCCTCGGGAGTAGCAACGCATCTGTGATTGAATTCAGATAGAACGTATATGAAGATTTAGCGACGACCCGCGTAGCGGAGCGGTCACCATACCGGCCTGACCCGCAGTAACCCACTGCGAGTCAGACCGGGTTCAATCCCCGGCCAAGCAAGCATTTGAATGATGAATGTAGATTCTGTTCTGGATCTGGGTATTTGTATAGTTGCTTAATGTTTCCATGGTACCCACGACACAAAAGAAAATCCTAATGTGGAGCTATAAGTGTAGAAAGCGTTACAGATGTCCACGAAGAGCACTTCCCATCAGATGGACTGCATGTTAACGAAGAGCTGTGCCTATGTGCCATCAGATGAACTGCATGCATCGTTTGCTATTCAATGTTAAAAACGCTTATAAGGTTGTTATGTTACAAAAGTGTAATGGCCAATACTTAATACATACTTTGTAGCGCAGGCCTCATGTTTTGGCTATCGTGAATTCGATATTATAATTACATGAAGCAGCTCTTCACTTATTATTTCCTAGTAGCTACCCACTCGATTCCGCTATTACCAGCGGTTCTCAAACTTTGGCCTGTGATATATTTCATTCTTATAATTAACTTATTATAATTTACAATGGTACTTTAAAGCTTTTCAAATTCTTATATAACTTATATAACTTAGAAGTATTTAAGATAAATAATTCTGATAAAAACTTAAAAAAACGCTGAAATAATCTCAATTAGCTATGATGTGAATTTACTATAATAATTATAAAATAATTCAAATTCTTCATGAAATTGATCTTCCGCGCCACATCATTTAAACATAAATAGCACGTTAACACATGTTGTGTACTTTATAGATCATAAGTGGTTAAGCAGCAATATCAGACACTCGCTTTGACTGTATGTCCCATTATATGAATATAGGCAATACTCTTAGTACCAAAAGCGTTGCTACGACTTTTTAAATAACCAAAAAAGAAGTAACGGAAAAGCTATAAATAAGTTACGTGAAAATTCATAGTAATTCTTGCAAAAAAAAGAGCTTATATATATTGTTGTTATATCATATAAATATGTACGAGTAGTTGTAGCAATAGTGCCTTCGTTTTCATACTTTCTTACTTTCATACGAAGAGGACTACACTTTTTTGTGTCATACCTACACGCAATCTTTAAGAAAGCCGTACATGGCTATCACTTGTCTTAAAACTATTAAACGTAAAGGTTGAGAATCCCTGTCAAACAGGATGCACTTTCTGCGAAGTGAGCAACCGCTTTATATTTTATTGGACGATATCAGAGCGATTCTCGCTAGCACCCGGCACATTCCGATCAGATAAGTTCTTTCGGTCTGCGCTATTGCCAGTTGAGATGCCAACCAATCGTTATGTAGTACTGAAGTAACTGAATGTGATGAAAAAATGTTCCTCAAACTATTCTCTTATTTGCAGAAAATAACGCTGTAAAAATAAGCATATAGCTAAGCTAAGCTATAAAATATGTAATCCGCCATTTTTTCGCGGCGGCCGTTTTGGATTAAAAATTCATATATATTACATTGTCATCTGAACTGTTGGTTTATTCCAAATTACAGCTTAATCGGACACTGAAAAGTGGGTTAAAAGCTTGCAAGATTTGACCTAAACATACTTAAATACTTGCAAATATTGCTGGTTAAATAAAAACTTTGAAAAATGCCTTACACCAACTGAGTCTGTACTACGAGTTTTGAACTGACTTCTTATTTCACCACACTCTTGGTGGTCAGAAAGCTACATTCTAAGGAGTTCCCGCGTGACCTGTCTTCCTCAGGACATCGATCTTATACTACGCCTACATTTTTAAGAAGAAAACCAGCATTCGAATGTATATGTATAGACTAACTTCCAACACTCCTAAATATTATTTTAACGCATTAAATATTCCTTTTTTAATTTCCAGATGGCAGTCCAGTGGCGAGCGAGAAGGGTGCGGGGTACAACGGGGAGGTGTGGTTCAAAGCGGCCACTATCGCGGTGCCGGTGTGCGGCGCCCTCATCCTCTTCCTGCTAGTCGCCGTGGCAGTCAGGCTGCTCAAAGCAGATGCTCTGCTACAAGCTGATAGAAAACTAAGGTAACTTACTCCCATTCCTGAATATATCTATATAATCTATACATAACAACTCTTTCCTTTGGGAAATCGTTTACATATGAAGTGTTTTTTTTTCGACGAGTATAATAATTAAATATCATATGTATGTATTATTTAATAAGGATGAAATATATACGCAACTTTTTTATAATTTATTTGGCAATTGGGAACATATCAACTGCTTTTAATTGACTTTAATTAGCAATCACTTAATGGAGTGTCATATATGACTTTTAACGCTAATTTTATCTATATAATAGACGCGATTCTTGTGTAAAGATGATGATGATAAGATATGATATGCCCTACCCGAAAACATTAGAAAAGCCACATGCAGGAGTACGTTTAGAAGACTTGTGCGGGAACATTACCTTCAACTGTCATGAGTTTAATGGCAACTATAGCAGTCATTATTAGAATTATTGTATTATGTATTATTATATTTATAGTATTATATATTTATTTATATTTATATTTATTGTATATTTTATATCGTATGATTATTTCAACATTATGTTACTATTTATATGCCTACCACAAATAATTGCCATCGCCCAGGGCTTGACTGGCAGAGAATGCCATTAGGCATTAAGTTTACCCTTGTAACACTTAGTTTTAAGGTGTTTCTAAAAATAAATAAATAAATATAGTAACACACTAAAATGGAAAAAATTATCTTGTTATAAAGCATCGTCAGTTTACGGTTGTTTAGAATTAGAACAAAAAATAGAGGCATAACTTCTACCGCTTTATAAATACAGGCATTTTTTTCACTTCAATTAACAAGTAAAGGACATCATAAGGTCGTAAAAAGTTGTTAAATCAAACCCGACTGGTTCAACATCGCAACGTCAAGATCGAAGTGGTCGATCTCGTTTCTAATACCAATTGCTACGGCTTCCTGTAACTTGTTATTTGAGTCAATATGCTATCGTAAAGTACTTATCAGCTTATAATATTTCGAAAGGTGGGGCTTTCAGAAAGTATTCCTAATAATGTTTAATCGTAATAATATTCACTAATGGGAGCATGGGGATAGGCAGTTTTAATCTTCAATGAATAAATTCTGCTTAAATTTTATACGCAAATTTATAAAATCCGTTATAATGAAAGTATTAGTTTTATCAAAAAACGATGATGAATAATAAAAGATAATTAAAAAAATATTGAAACTAATTGCATTGTTTATTAAAAAAATCACACGTAGTGTTTTAATTTGTATTTTTTTAGGGTTCCGTACCCAAAGGGTAAAACGGGACCCTATTACTAAGACTCCGCTGTCTGTCCGTCTGTATGTCTGTCT
>DWNE01010302.1:0-10418 GCA_018249875.1 Cecropterus toxeus
CACCTTTCGAATAAAAAAAAAATATCAAAATCGGTCCACTTTTACTACCACTTTCGATGTATCAAACATAAAAAAAATAAAAAAATTCAGACGAATTGAGTACCTCCTCCTTTTTGGAAGTCGGTAAAAAAAAGTATTTTCCTTTAATTATCACGTATTACGTGTGCAAATGATTTTTACAGCAGTAAGAGGGGATTTCTGGTTTCTGTCTATGATCTATGGTAAGTTCCCTTAAATATTTAAGTTTTCGTGCACCCTCCGCCCGCAACAAGATTCAATTTCACGCTCTAAAAAGGGGTCCTCTTTGGATGATTCTCGCTTCTTTGAAATATCAAGAATTGTCTAAATATATACATAAATAACTATGTACCTTTCCTTCATTTTTTATAGCTATATTTGTTGAAATTAAGTTTGTAGATGTATTTTTTTTTTTAATTTATTTTTTTATTAAGCGGATCAATATTTGAATTACAGGAACTGTAGAACCGCACTGTATTCGTGTAATTATGGAATTAAATAGGGCTACGGCATCCCCTGCCTGACGTAGGAGGCGACTTTAATGGGGCTCTCAGGGTTGATTGCAACAATAGTGGGAGGTTGAAAGCCATCTATCCAGTCCAGCTTCCCGGGAAGGAAGGCGTTATTTGTGGTCGCAATCCTTCGTAAAAAGCAGAAGGCGCGATGAGCCCAGCCATTTACCTGGGTGGAGTCCGATGGGGCAACGCAGACTCCGTTTGCGTTCCTTTGAAGATCCCAGTGTCTTCGTAACAGCGCCGAGGATGGCCACCAGGGGGGGGGGGGGTTAGTTCGAAATCCCAGATATATCCAGGCGTCGCCTCCAACAACGTCGAATATCTTTTAAAAGGTTTCCCGGGAACAAAACAGGCCCGCAATGTATCACGGTTTATTAGACAAGACCAGGAACTCTTGCCAAATAAACCATAACCAGAATGAACCTTAAATATACAATGAAGGCAGCGCAGGTCATGTTACACTGGTACTTCAATCAACTTGCGATATTACTCCGTTGCATCCGAAGTGAGAGTGGCGTGAATCCAATTCGGCTCTATCGTCTGTCCAATTGGTACCAGTTTGAAGGGAGTAGGCTGAATACAATTATTTGTATGTGTATGGCCGTGTTCCACCTGAAGATTAAACGTAGACTGATATTAAATGCAAAGATGTTCCACATAAAGGTAATTAATGATAAATGTAATTTTCTTACTTCAAATAGAACACCTGTTCTGTATGAAGTTGCATACAAATGTCCATGAGCGCCAGTGATCACCAACCATCAGGTGGACTGCATGTTCGTTTGCTACTTCAGACAAAAGTCCAGATACTATAGAGAGCTATCTCAGGTCGGCCACCGATGCTTCGGTAACCCTAAGGTGTGACATAAAATGCCTTGTATAAATTAACACTCTTAACATCTTTTCTCTTGAAATTAATCTCTTACTCTCCAACTCTCTCTCTCTTATTCTACAATTTCCATGGGAAAAAAGTGATTGGCGCTATTCAAGACCGGTACCGAGCGACACGAACTGTTATACCAAATTTTTATTGATTATAATAAGTAATAATAAACCTAATCATCGCACATATTTATTAAGAAAATTAGTATAGTACATGAAATAATAACATTATGTTATATACGAGTATACCTAACGCAACGAACTATCTCCACAGAATTACAATCAGCGAGATATGAGCATCATCTGAATATCAAAGACGCTTCCGTTCTAATTAAGGAAAATGATCACGTAGCACTCCACTGTGACCTCTTAAATCACACACAATGTTATCAGAACGCATAATTAATTTGATTCCGTGTCTTGCTTTAATGACGTCATAAAGCCTACCTAGGACACTTTATGGTAGACCTTTGAAGGTCAGTTCGTGGCTTGACTGAAATGACTCTTAGATCTCTGAAATATGTGCCTAAAAAGATTTTTCAATGCCGCCGCGTTTACTTTTAAAGAGTAGACAAACATACATGCATATGAGACATTCTAACTTACTTCTCAAAAGAACAAAACCCGTTTAGCCGACTCTTACTCGAAGGCCACGAAAATTCGCAATGCGCTACAAGCGTCAGCGTTGAGCGAATTTTAGCGAATTTCGCAGCGAAATTTCGTGGCCTTATAAAATCGAAATTCTGTAGCCTACAGATTAAATAAGACGTAGGTACACAACACTTAAACATTGTTGAAGAAAATAATTTAAAATATGCCTGTCGTTACTTTAATACTAATTATAATGGACCAGACTTGCTTTATGAAATTGGATAATGATGATCGTTGAGATTTTAACTTTGATTCAAAGACAACTTCGAAGTGTCGTTAATATTAGAAACTTATTGGATCTAGAGGCATAGGACAGAAATGTCACTTTGAAACTATAATCAACCCTCCCTAATTGAGGCAGGCAAATTCAACAGAAGCCCTTGTACCGAATTATGTACAAGGGTTAGCACTGTTCTGGTTTAATTTCGAATAGTTACAATACTAAGGAACCCGAGAATATGTAATAAAGGTTATTGCATGGCTCACACGATCATTTTACATGTGATAGGTTCGTGTTCGCTGTTATGTACCGGAGAAGTACTCGTACAATACGATGCCATGTTAATGATACCGCCAATTAAGCGTGTCTTACGTAAATTGACTGTATTGTCTAATGTCGTTGTACATGAAGTAAAGAATAAAAATTTCCCGGTTTTAAATCATACAAATGAGCATATTAACCCATCGTGTTGTTGTCTCACTTCTGGGAAAATCTAAGATTCTCTCATTCTGAGATGGTCTTCTCTCGGAATGGAAGAATTTAAGATTATCCAACAATTTTTTGACAAATCTTAGCGAATTTTAGACCTAAGTCTATTGTGATGGTCAAGTGATAAAAACTTTTCAAAGGTGTGTGAATGAGCATACTGAGCCTGATGTTATCCCACTTCTGGGCATGGATCGTCTCCCAGAATGAGAGAGTTATAGCCCATTGGCCGCTACGCTGACTAAATACTAAAAAGTTCTCAAAGGTGTGAAGTCCTAGTATAGTAGATTTTCTTCAGCGTAAAGCAATGATAATTAATGTATAATACGCACATGATTTTAGAAAAAAACGTGGTACGTACCTAGAATTGACCCTTGGACACTCGTTTAAGAGGCCGAGATTAAACCAGTAGACTATTTTCTAGTATTTTATTTACTAGCGTCTATTTAACTATTTGATCTTACGTCTTAAGTTAAGTTTTACAGACAAAGCTTTCCACCCACCTTAAAACGATAAAGACAATGCTGAAATAAAGATAGCAAAAGTCGGCTTTTATTCTTCGATATTCTAATACCACATATTAGTACGTTCTCGCTACAGACCTTAGCAACAACTAGTCCTTTCTCGCTTAAATGTATCACACTAAACGCATTCTACAGTTTGTCACACACGAGAACACCCCTCATATTTGATCTGTTTAATTGGTTCCTCTTCCCTCACTCGGTTAATGAATAAGGAATGACATGCCGTGTATAATGCACAAGTAATCATGTGAAGTTGTTAGTGTAAACAAAATATCTGTTAATTGGAAACATGTTGACGTTGATGGTTTGACTCTAGTGTGTTACGTCTTGAATAATTTTGTCTATTTTGAGGCATTGTTTTGTACTATGTTTAAGATGTTGCTTCAGTTATATGCTTTTATACTCAGGTTTATATAGAAAAACCATTTTGCAAGTATTTGTTATGTTTTAAGATTTTATTACAACGCAACATAGTCTCATAATAGGATTTTATTGTGTATCGTGGGTGCGATGGACATATACAAATATACAAACAAACGTCCAGAACTACGACATAAATTTAAATTAATCAATTCAGATATCTGGGTGGGGATCGAACCCGGAACCCACGGCGTGTAAGGGAAGGGCAACCTCTTCACCACGCGAGTCGTCATTATTTATTAACAATTGATTGTCAGATGTGTGTTTTATAGCATGTTCAATCAGGATTTTAATATATATTTAATGCTGATTTTGATTTAAATGGCTTTCCAAAAATCGGAGATTTCTGTAATCCCGTCCATTTCCAGATAATACTCAGATTACAATAATTGAGACAGCCATTGTTCCCGTATGTATTATTCGTCATTCTCATTAAAATTGATATAATATAAAGAGAATACAGAATTTATCAGTTGGTAGAACCAACGTAGTTCGACCAGGGAAGTACCACTGCCACAGTTATTTCTAGCGTGAAACAGTCATTGCGTTTTGGTGGAAGGGTGGGGTTGCCGGCTCACTTATATTTGAGGCGACCATCAGTCCTCAGGTGTAGCAGCGCATCTGTAATCGTTTTCGGATAGAACCCCTGTTCTATATGAAGTTGCTTACAGATGTCCCTGGGCGGCAGTAAGCACTTCACAATTATAGGTATTGAATAATACTTATAATTGTGAAGTGGAGCTGGCATCTTTTCCTCATTTTTGCTGTAAAGCTTCGATGAAATTGATTTCCTTGGTTCATTACAGTCTTCAAAACTAAACTATCAGATACACAAATCACAAAATACTCGTTCTCAGCTGGTTCAAAAGGATAAGGAAATCAAATGAACCCACCTTCATCGAGACCTAACCCTTAAGTTATTCGGTGCGAATAAGTTGAGCTCAAATCTGCCCGATCCTAGATTAAGTCGGCTCAAGTGACTTGGCCAGAGTTCGGTGCTCCAAGTCGGGTGGCCATTAAGGTTTCAGGTGTAAGATCATGTAAGTTAGGTGTCATATGCGTTTTAAGATAATTTTGGGATGTGGTTTCATGGTGTGGTAGTTATCAATTAATTTACGAAAAGGTACTCTTTCTTTATTGTTTATGAGTTTGTAGCTACTTCATTTTTTATAACGAAAACGAATACTCTTTTAACTTAATACAAAGTTAAATTACTTCAATTTTGATAAGAAGACCCCGCTTACACCTGCTTTGGAGAACTTTAGTTATAGAATTTTCAGACATGTAGATTTCCATATGATGTTTACTTCAAATCACTGTTTAATCAACGCTTTCACTATTTATAAAAGTGAAATAAGTGATAGGTTAGATAATGGAATTTTTATAGATAGTTATGCAAGATGTTAGGAAAACTTCGAAAGCTTGATTTAGAATACTGTTGCACGATCTCTTGATGAGAAGTCGCTGCACTCATATTACTATCAATTACCAAGTAGTTTACACTATGAATTGAACGAAACGCTTACACTATGAATTGAACGAAATTTTAGTTCGCATGGGACATATCATCAAACAAAGAGATGTGCGGAATCATCGGTGTCTTTGATATTATTTCTCTAACGTTAAAACATATATAAAAAAAATACATACAGTCGAACATAAAACCACCTCCTTTTCAAAGTCGGTTAAAAACTATGTTTGGAGACGAAAGCGTTTAATTGTTTAAAGCGTTTAACAAAGTTCTAATAGAATAATCACAGAAAAGTTTAGAGCAGAACAAACACGTAACATCTATTTCTAGCGTAAAGCTCGTCTTGTATTTAGGCTGAAGACTGTAATCGCGCCTGATACGCATATGAGGCGACTATCTTAGTCCTCGCTGGAGCCATACATTAGCATACAAAAGATAATGCGTTGACGAGAAAAAAGGATAAACTGAGAGTACATTTACCATTTTTACGTACCATTTCCAAAAACACCCGTATTCCAAACTCCTCTAACCTACTTCGTAACGGCATATTAAATTAAACAATACCACAGTAGGATAAAGATAACGCGGTGCGAGTAAATGGAAAATGGTACGGAAAGGAATTGAATAGGCGCTGGTAAGCTAAATATGATGGCGTAATCTGCAACCGGCCGCAGATTTCAGCGCAGATAAAAACGGATTTGTTACAATCATAATAGTACCTCTTTAAACTTAATTATCAGTTGCTGGAATTTTATGAAATATAATTTCTGTGTAACAAAATTCTTATTTTACAAGGAGATAGATCCAGAGTAGTTCAACTGGTATCACCGTCACTGATATTTGTAGCGTAAAGCAGTTCTAGCAGTGATCATCTTCGGATAGAATCTCTGTTCTATATGAAGCTTATAGTCATGGGCGATAATAACCACTTACCATCGAGTGAACTGTTACTCGTTAGCTACTTCAATCTGATAAAAAATATATAATACCATGGAGATATTCTTCAATACACAGTATACTTCAATAGATAATTATTCTATTTATAACAAAGATAACTTGAAGTAAAACTATAAAAAACAAATGATGAATGTTTCAATCAACGGAAGATAGCCTATCTGTATATACGGAAAACCCCAAACCCGAATTGAAATCACAATTTGCAGTCCGAATTTCGCGTGAGTGAACAAATCCCTAGTCAAAATAAAATCATTTGGTGTCTGATATTCACTTCCGAACTAGCATTTCCACATACAATATCCACCTTTTTGCAAGGCCATTGTCATCACGCTTCTATTGGAGTGTGCTTAAAAATACTGCACCAGGTAAATGATCAATGTTCGTTAACAAACGCATACAAGCTTTTCATCCACTGTATGATTTCATTCCAATGAATGCCTGCCATGACTGAATAGCAATTAGATTGAGCAAACAGGAATCCACTCATGTGAAACAATATGAGAAAGGGGTGTACGAACAAAAGGCTAAATACCCTATGGTTTGCTGAAAGTTTAATAAAATATTGCACTGGACCCCAGCACGGAATTGTAGGTTTCTGGCGATGTGAGCTGGTTAATTGAAATGTACTGACTTGTATTCATTTAAGAATTTAAAGGTTGCCCCGTCAGTTTGTTTAAATACTTCGTACACAGACAAATCATAAAGCAATTTATGTATATCGGTAGAATAGGTAAATAGGTATATTAGGTTAAAATCTTAAGTACGTTAATTACGGGTACATATGAGCAGACTTTTTTATTACAAAATATTTCTACACGAATACTGGTGAAGAAATAAAACACGTTAATTAACTTATGTATAGGCAACCAAGCATCACTTGGATTTGTTGAATTTTATTTAAAGGAAATTCACATTTTTTTGTATGGAAGAATATTGTTGTGAAATATACGCATCAATTACGCATATATTTTATTTATTCATGGTATCTATGTGTACATACAGAAAATATGTAGGTATAACATATTAATGTACAGAGATACCAAAACAGATTACGATAACAGTGTCGCGAGTTTAATGGTTTTTCCCATCTCCAAACCTAACCAATGCGCAAGGAGTATTCACTTCAAAAATCTTTGATAAAATTCGTCAAATGAAAATATAAATAAAGAGAAAACAATTTGAAAAGCAAGATAAAAACTAACATTGTTCATATTAACTGTGTTACACAATGTGAGCGGCTCAGCGCAGTTGAAAGAAACAAAATGCACAGCACTGAAACACGCTATTGTGCTCGCTCGATGCACGCTCTGGCCAATTAGGTTTCACCTGCAATGATTTTATTGCGCTTTCCTTCCTTAGCTTATTTTTAACAGTTTTTATTGTTGAATTTTTGCTTCTGTTCAATATTGTTTGTTTACAACTTAGAAAATGTTCAATCGCAATGTGCCCAAAACAAATATGGATTCATTTTTATTTTGAAAATAGAAAAAAAAATGTGGATTGATAGAAACAAGATATAACAAAATAAATATATATATTATGTTTAATCTCGGACATGAGGAAGGCTATGAGGATAAGTGTGAAGCAATAAAACCTCATTAGTATAGAATTAAGCGCCTTATACTCATGAGCAATAGGACTATTAGGTATTATAATGTATGTACAATTTGTTGGTACTACATAGTGCGTAAATAACTCAATAATCGCATTATTTTCATACACGATTACTACAAAACCAGAGTATAATTAGTTTAGACTGAAGTTTGATTGAAATTGAACTACCACTTAATTCTGCATCATAACAGCATTCTATTACAGTGTTTTCGTTTGTCAAGCTATTCCAAATTAGTTCTCACTAAAAGCAACGCATCTGTAGATGATTTCAATTATCTGCTCGGTCAAGAAACTTCGCTTGACACTATAAGCGCCATCGCAAATATTGAAAAATACCCGCTACAATTTGCAGCACATTTTTATTGCTTTAATATCAGACTCATACATTTGATTTGACTTGTATTCTCATTTTCTTAAACAATACCACAAAAATACATGCTTACTTTTCATACAATTACAGTTAAAGCTATTTCAATTGCATTACTCTTAAGTTCTTTGACAAATTAGAAGGGAAGACAGCACTTCTTACTAAACACTCGACCGTCGCTCCAAAGGAACTCCGAGACATTTGACACTCCCTCCAGTGTCTATAATTAGGCGCTTTAATTAATCAAAATTGCGGAACCTTGTTTCCTTTAACAGCAGGTGCAGGTTTGTTGGTCGCTGTTGGTTTTTAATTTTTATGGTAATTTACAAACTGAAACTCGGGTAACTTGCCTAAATTGTTACTTTTGATTTTCCGGTTCAGGAAATTTAAATATAATCTATTTAGGAAAGCAGTATTTTTAAATTAGAAATTTTAAATTAAGAATAAGTTATATTATGTGTTTTGTTTTATCTTCAGGGTTTACAATATACCCTTGTTCATCTACAATTATTTCCTGTGTAAGATCAATTATTGCCTGTGGTTATTTTAAGTTTATTGTTTCTGTTACCAGTTTCATACAAATTAACGATCGTACAATATACACTTTGACAAAGTAATTAAGTTAAAACGCCCTAATTATCTAAGTCGGTAAATTAGTAATTCCTAGGGCTGTTCGATTTAGCCGGTTAAGCCGGCTAAAAAAAATAGCTTAGTTAATTAGCTACATAACCGATATTAATTTTTTAATACGTTTAAAAACGTCTAATATTGATTTTTCAATATGTCTGTGATTAACAATTAATTAAATAGATAACTAAACAGCCGGTTAGCTGAGCTAACTATACTAGCCGGTTAAGCCGCTAGCTAATTAGCTAAGCTAGTTTAGTTTACCGGTTAAATTAGCTACGCCTATCGGTTATTATTAATAACTAAGCTGACTTTTTCTTATGTACAGCCCCAGCTAATTACAACTATGCTAAGCAGTTTCACTGTATTTATAAACAATCCTAATTCTTTACATGCACTGCATCTCTAAGCACTTCAAGTTCTAGTGCGATATCTATATCTTAATGTCAACCAAACTATTTCTAAATACAAGAGAAAATTGAAAAATATCGTTCCCAGGGACTCAAATATTCAAAGCATAATCAGTACATGAGCTATCCAAAACTCATTCGCGACTGGCAAGCAAGTCGACTAGACGCGCCTCTCCGACGCCTCTGTTTAATCAAAATGCAAATTAAAATCGGCATCAGCGTCACGTGACAAAACACCGTTCCCGCCTGATGTGTATTTTATATCTGCTTCAGGCGCATCCGCTACCCGTCTCGCTTTTGCTGTTTTGCTTTCCCGTCTTTGATGTTTTTGTTAGTTTCGCTTCACTCAGTTTGAAGTTTATTCTCCACTAACTGTTCCCCGTGGTGTTGCTAGCTGAAACAAGGCAGTAAAATATGTGGAAGGTTCAACAATAGGCAATTCTTCGTTATCATTTTCTATTACATTCTTAGTGCTGGTCACGGAGCTGCTCGCAGAACGAAAAAGGTTCGTCTATAACGCCGGCCAAGTAACAAGACCCTAAGACATGTAATTATACAATATAATAACTTAATAATAGCTTCATTGCACAAAAAATAAGACTCAAATACTTTTTTGTACAAAAATAAGCTTCAAAAATAGCTAACAAAACTTTGCACTATAGCTAAATTGAACTCAATTATTTTTAGGAAACTGACAAAAATCATTATCATTTGTAATTACACAGCATTGTTTATAGAATACTAGATAAAGTAAAAACTAATGTAAAATTGGTATATTTATAAACACATTACCTAGTATTATATTAGAGTGAAAATTATATTATATTTTCATATATATTTGTATCACTACTTAATTAAGAAACAGACCTAGTCCATTGATATGTCCCCGCTTGACGGAGAATTAGGACCCCTTTTATATTTATTATCTTTGGCGCTCTTCAAATTAAAAATAGCAATTTGGTGCATCCAGAAGTAAAACAAGAAAAATACTTTAAATAACATAACAATTGACTTCCATAAGCTTATTTCAAATGAAGTATTGCTGATCGCGATTTTCATGGTAAAAATAAATACTTCTATTTATCTTTTATTATAAAGATAATGATAAAAAGGCTTGATATCTGTATAAATTATTCAGACCATTACAATAATTACTTGATTAATCTCACAGTTATCTGATGAGCAGAACTTTCATAGTTGTAATCCGTAGAGATTTTACAGTTTCACCAAGAAATTCTATAAAATATTGTTTTTGA